>JAFEMH010006213.1:0-131571 GCA_022495995.1 Adenophora triphylla var. japonica | reverse complement strand
TTAAATGGGAACTTAGTTCAGGAGTATGAACCTAAATGGAGACTTAGTTCAGGAGTATGATCCTAAGTGGGAACTTAGTTCAGGAGTATGAACCTAAGTTGAGGTTTTTTACCTGATGGAGGCTATTTGAAGGTATTCTTATACGGGACTCAGCTTACTCAGTTTCAGGAAACCATCGGGAAGAAAGGTGATCAATGCTCGGTCAAGTGCTGATGGACCAAGGATTGGCTGTATCAGATTCAGGGTCACCCGAGGATTGACTATTTTAGTGGAAGCTCGGTAGCCAAGAGTTAGATCAGATCTGGGAAGTCACCCGAAGGATTGACTATTTAGGGAAAGCCGCCCCTAGAGATTGGATCAGATTGGGACACCCAGGAAAGATTGACTATTTTAGGGAAGTCACCCTATGATCGACTATTTTGGGAAGTCGCCCTATGATCCGACTATTTTTGGGAAGTCGCCCTACGGTTTGACTATTTTGGGAAGTCGCCTACGGTTTGACTATTTTTGGGAAGTCGCCCTATGATCCGAGCTATTTTTGGGAAGTCGCCTCTATGGTTTGACTATTTTTGGGAAGTCACCCTATCACGATCCCACTATTTTTGGGAAGTCACCATGGGCTATGATTTGACTATTTTTGGGGAAGTCGCCACTTATGGTTCTGACTATTTTTGGGAAGTCGCCCTGGTTTGACTATTTTTGGGAAGTCGCCCTGTGATCGACTATTTTTGGGAAGTCGCCCTATGGTTTGACTATTTTTGGGAAGTCGCCCTATGATTTGACTATTTTTGGGAAGTCGCCCTATGGTTTGACTATTTTGGGAAGTCACCCTATGATCTCGACTATTTTTGGGAAGTCGCCCCGGTTTGACTATTTTTGGGGAAGTCGCCCGCGGTTTGACTATTTTTGGGAAGTCGTCACATGATCTCGACTATTTTTGGGAAGTCGCCCTATGGTTTGACTATTTTTGGGAAGTCACCCTACGATCCGACTATTTTTGGGAAGTCGCCATGGTTTGACTATTTTTGGGAAGTCGCCCTATGGTTTGACTATTTTTGGGAAGTCGCCCTACGATCCGACTATTTTTGGGAAGTCGCCACATGGTTTGACTATTTTTGGGAAGTCGCCCTATGGTTTGACTGTTTTTGGGAAGTCGCCCTATGATCCGACTATTTTTGGGAAGTCGCCCTACGGTTTGACTATTTTTGGGAAGTCGCCCTATGATCCGACTATTTTTGGAAAGTCGCCATTGGTTTGACTATTTTTGGGAAGTCGCCCTATGGTTTGACTGTTTTTGGGAAGTCACCCTATGATCTCGACTATTTTTGGGAAGTCGCCACTATGGTTTGACTATTTTTGGGAAGTCGCCCATGGTTTGGCTGTTTTGGGGAAATGTCACCTATGATAGATGAAGTAGTTGACTAAGATATGCTTTCATACCCGTGCCGTGCTTACTCGTAGTCTGCTTCTAAGGACCGAGGCTACGCCGATGTTGATGAAGAGTTGTTAAGTTGCTGTTCGTGGGGCGATTTCGCCGACGATTTGCCGTCTTTGGAAGCATTTTGACCCGAAGGAGGAGTTTGGTTAGTCTGCATCTTGCCGGTGATCGTCAACCTCAGAGGTGGTTGAGCTTATATTCACATTGGGACTTCTTGCTTTTGAGAACTTGGTGTCTCCCGACCGCATTGTATTGGAGAGCTTGGCGTCTCTCGACCTTCTTGCCTTGGAGAACTTGGCGTCTCCCGACCAGATTTGTATTTGAGAACTTGGCGTCACGACCAATTTGTATTGGAGAACTCCTGGCGTCTCGACCGAATTTGTATGTGAGAACTTGGCGTCTCCGACCGACCGGCATTTGATTTGCATTTGAGAACTTGGCGTCCCCGACCGAACCGTATTTGAGACAGAACTTGGCGTCTCGGCCAGGCTTGTATTCGAGAACTTCGCGTCTCGACCGAATCATGCATAATCGGAGGCGGTTTTCATTCTGGGGGGTTGTTTTCATCCATTTGTGGACATTGGAGGTCGTCTTTAAGAAGTTGCAGCAGCCTTGGAGCTTGTCTTTGCTGCAAAGCTTGTAGATGTTGGAGGGCGTCTTCATTCATTTGGAGGTCGTCTTTGGTGAAGATCATCCTTGCCGAAAAAAGGGGGATTTGATTTCACGTTTGAATTCCTCGCATTCGTTAGTGAAGAGGAAGATGCATATATGGCATTCATGATGACAGATGCATGCATGGAACCAAAAATGATTATGGGATGATGCATTTACTTGCTTTCGAAGATGCACTTAGCCTAAGCTTCGCGGCAGAAAATTATGATTTATGATCTTCGATGATTTAGGATTATTCCTATTGACTCAAGTTTTGTGCATGCTACATGAGCCCTTGGGAGATTTTTAGTGGGGATGCATGGGTATGGAGACCGCTTGGAAAAGATTTTGATCAAGTGGAGGATGAGAACCCTTGATCGCGATTTAAACGGTTGTTGGTGAGGTTTTGTCAAAGCAATATCACATGGACCTCAATCTTGATGAGATTGGATTCGGATCCGGTCTTGATTGAAACTTTCCCTCTCATTCTTGGTCATTTGAAGCCGATGCCGATTGGACTTTAGGCCAACGTTGATACGAGTGAAGCTTTTTCATTTGGATGAGCCGTGACCTTGGCCGAAACCTTGTCCTGAGGATGATTTGATGGAATTGCTAATGCGGGAGAAACCACGATCTTGAATTCCGATGCTACGGAAGGGGCTGCCGTGTACTGCAAGTTACTGAAGGGCTCAGAAATTCTTTCTTGCGACTTGATAAAATTCGGGTCCAAAAGACCATCTTGACAAAGCCCCGGATCCTGAGTAGGCAAAGTCCAGATTTTGAAGAAGCGATTTGGCGAGTCTATCTCGTGGTGAAGAACCCAACGTGGACCCAAAGATAACTATATAAGCCCGGCTTGAAGAGTCAAGCTACAGGAGAACCCGGGAGAACCGCTTAGCAAGCCCCACCATTGAAGAAATCTCGAGTAGTCTTACGGAGGGGGAACCCATCTTTTCAGACCTTAGTCAACGATTCCATCGGACAAGACTCGTAAATGTTTACGTGCGGGGGCATATCTTTTGAAAGATGGGAATGTCTCCAAATTTGTGTATGACACTCTCGCTTTTGGTTTGACTCTTTTGAGAGAGTATAAGCATCACAAGGTGTGGAAAAGTGTATGGAAGCCCCCGCAGTACGTAAAGACAAGTGTTTGGCTCTCTATTTCCCTATGATGGAGAGAGAGAAGACTTGTCGAGACACTTGAAAACTTGTCTTATTCATGATGATCACAAGGCCGCTTAAAACCTTTTGTTAATGTTCGGGTTATTCAATCCCTAAATCTGATATGAACAAATATTTTGATTAATCACAAGGAGAAAACCAAGCTGATATCGAAAATCAAGCTTCGAAGGGCGGAAAGTGTATAGGGACGATCTGGATGAGACCGGATTTTTTTTTTTGAGATTTGTTTGTGATTTCGACCAGGACCATTTCGGTTGCCTACGTTCCTCCATTATGAAGAGCTCAGTGTCGCCGTAGTTCGGGCCTATCCCGAATGAAAAGAGAATGAATGTTGAAATTTGAGGGTCCGAGGACCTTTGGGGATTTTGAGGATTTGGAGGATTGAATAACATATCCCCTTAGAGTGTCCATGAAAGACACGGATGCGAAGCCCCAGATGGGACATCCAGCAAGTGTTTGTGAGGAGAAATGAAATATGCTCACATGAAGGGAAGGGTTGAATTTGCACAATCTTTGATTGGTAATTTTGAACCAAAATGGATTAGATTCCAATTTAAGCAAGCAATGAAGCATTAATTTGATCGACATCGAGGATATTAGAATGAAGACGCTATCCGGTAGGGACTGTAGTTGGGTTTCCGGGCTTCGATCGGCTATCGGGTGATTTGGGGAGATTATGACCTCTTGAGATGAGAGGTCGGCTAGGCCTTTTACCGACCGAACCTCTAAAGATGAGAGGTTGGCTCGCGGGGATGTGTTTGGGAAATCTATGGCGAGGAAGATTGATTGCCTCCAAGAATGAGAGGTCGATTTTGACTTGGCCAAAGGCAAGGGTAATGGTGATGGGAGTATCCTCTAAAATTGAGAGGATGGCTTGGGATTGGTTTAAGGTAATGATAAGAGGAAGTCAGAGCTGCGACAACTTTTTGCAATCTTGCGAGAATTCAGGGCTCCTTTTTGATCATTGGAGAGCTTCTTGAGATGTCGGGGACTTTTGAGCTCTTCTTCTTTTTTTTGGAAGGCTTCTGAGGAGCTTGGAATTATATCCGAGATTGTGAGGATTTTAAAATCCTTCTTTTTTTTGTTTCTTTTTTGTTTTTTTTTTTTTGTTTTTTTTTTGTTTTTTTTTTTTTTTTTTTTTTTTTTGTTTTTTTTTTTTTTTTTGACTTGGAAAGCTTCCTGAGGAGTTGAGGATTATCTTTGTCCTTCCTTCATGGCTTGAGATAATTTGCGCATCGCCGATTCTCGAAGCTAACTTCTCGGGCTCGCTTGGACTTTCTCTCAGTATGGAGCAAAAATGATGGCTAAACCGGGTTTCAAAGCACGCCGATCTTGAAATGAGAGGGTAGTGTTTAGTAAGGGTGAGGTAATGGCTTTCCTATGGGTGAAAGGTTTCAACCGCAATCCCTACTGGATGACCTAAACGAGATTAAGTCTTCATTGCTTGCTTAAGCTTTATATGAGAAAAGATCCATGCAAATTCATCGAGCAACGAGATGATGATGATGAAAGGGATGTGAGCATATGAGATGCAAGATGGGGAGTTGGTAAGCCCCCATTTGAGAAGGATATCAATTGGTTTTCTCACTCCGATTAGTTTAAATATTAATCATTTTCGAAGAATTAGTGGTTGAGCAGCACAAGTGATCATTTTGGATAAAACCATTTCAATTAAGTGTAACGTGGGTGCGCAAGTGATGCCTCGAGTCTAGCAAGAAGAGAAAAAAGACTTATATTAAAAGTTAGGCATTTAACCACTATGTCCAAAATGGACTACAACGACAAATGTCCAGGAAGGACTTAGGTGAAAGAAAAGTACTAGAACCTACGAAGGTTGACTCAAAAGACTATTTTAAATATAGGTAGCCCCCAATCTAGCCGCTCTTTGCTGTTGAACCATGCATCTATTCTTCGACGCTGGAGACGGGAGCTATTGCAGACCTTTCCATCAGGATTTCCTTGGCAATCTCTTTCTTAATCCAACCACTTTCATCGCCTGCGATGGCTGATTCACCGACCTCACAAAGGGGTGAGTCAAATTCCATTATGCCCACAAGTCTTGGATCACCAAACTCGACCATGTTGACACTCATGTTGTTAGGGAGTGGGTTATTGATGGTATTAGGCCCTTCAGGCATCTCTAACCTCCCTTGCTCAATCAAATTTTGGATTGCCTTCTTCAGGGGGACGCAATCATCTGTCAGGTGCCCATGGTACTGATGAAAGGCACAATGCTTGGAGGTATCCAAAGCGAGCATTGGGGTTTCTTGGGCGATAATTATCCAAAGGCCGGAGCAAATCTTCTTTTACCAATCCTCGAAGATATCGCTTAAAGGCATTCCAAGTTTCTCAAGTCTTGGAGCCGGGATGCGGATGCATCAGAGCTTCTTGGGAACAAAGGAAGTGGCATTGTTACAGGCCTGTCCGCGTAGCCGATCGCCTCTTTGCCTTTAGCGAAAGTGAGAGTAGTTTTGGAGGAGGAGCCCGATATCCGTAGGCAGTGGTGCGGCCGCTGATTGTAAGCCTTTTCAAACTTAGCCCGGAATTAACCATTGCACGCAAGTCGGCGTAGGGGAAGTGGCCGAGGGAAGCTCTCAAATGCGGCTTCAAGCATGACCGAAAGATGTCCTAGCTCCTCGTCGGAGGAGGAATGGCCATTTCACCGAGCTTTAAGTTCCATCTCTTATAGAAATCCCCAATATTCTCATTAGAGTATTTGCATCGTTGTTTGCGAATTGACTACATGTTGTCTCCCACTCCAAGTTTGCTTTATACTTATGCAGTGAAAGTACGGTAATTTGTTCCCAAGTAGCCCTAGCCAGCCGCAATCGGAAAAACCATTTCAAAGCCCACGACTTCAAAGAGAGTAAAGTAATCGGCCAACCGCTGGTTTGTGCATCCCTTAGCCTTCATTGCCAAAGTATAGGTGTCCAAGTGAGTTTTAGGGCATGCACTCCCGTCAAACAATTCCGGAGTGGGCATCACAAACTTGTGAGGGCGGGGGACAATCGAGTCGGGATACGTAGGCCGAAGAGCAGTGTTCTTTTTGGCGGTCAATTCAGCAATCTGTGCTTTCATTTCCTTGTGTTGCTCCATAAACCAAGCCAATTGGGGATCCAAAGGCGGAGCGGGAATTCCTGAGCTGATATTTGAGCTAGGAAGAGGACTAGCCGTTGGTGGTGCATTGGTGGAAGGAATACCATATCCCGGAGCATAGGTGAAAACCTGTCCTTGGCCCAAATTACCCTGGGGAGTGTAGGTAGGAGCTGGGGCAAAAGGATAGAGCCCAGCGACTTGTTGTTGGCTTCCAATCGGCAGAGAAGATGGAGGCAGATCTGAGGTAGCCATATGGCTTGGATTTTCGGAGTGAGGCCCATAAGTAGGCTTAAGTGCGGGCCGTCCCCCTGGTTGTTGAATTGCATGGCTGGTTGTGGCGAGGATGCATAACCGAGAGGATACGTGGTCTGGTGATTCGGATGAAACCGGGATGAAGGCTTGATAACCCATAGAAGTCTTGAGTGAATGGATTTGTGAAAGCTGTGAGGAGCAACTGAACCAGTACCATTCTGAGGAGGGGCTCCTGGCGTGGCCCAGAACCGATTGTGGCGGCATTCCAAATTGTGGCCGTTGATGTGAAGGTGCGGATTGATCGGTTCCGAACCGAGGTGGGATTCCAATCTGTTTGTGGCATTCCGAGGTATCCCCAACCATGAGAGGACATTCCGCACGACTTTGCCCCCACCGAGGAGCCGTGAACCGATTCGTCCCATCAGCTGCATGGATCCAGTGGTCGACCCGAGATCGAGGAACATGTGTTACGGTAGCACCGAAGGAGGTTGGTGGTGGCATCTGGAGTAATCGGGCGGCCGAGATTGGGATTGGGGTCATCCTCTTCTTCCACAGATGAAGGTGCCATCGGGATTGAGGCCGGCGGCCAAACCACGGCTCTTAATAGCCTCGATAAGGCTATTCAGTGCTTCTGTCGCATTCTCATACGTTACGCTAATTGATTCCATTGCTTTGTCCGAGGAGTCCCGGAGGCGGAGTGACGTTGTCCCCCTCGTTACCGGTGATGCGAGACATTACGAAACCCGGAGTTGAAACAAACGGCGAAGCTGATGAGGCACTTGACTCTTCCCAACTGATTAAACGGTGACCCGGTGCCCGAAACCAAGCTTTACGCGGAGCTGCGGGGGAAAGACACGAGGGTTCAGATGGCGGGAATTGCAGGAGGGTAGGTGTTTGGGCTTCTTAGGCTCATGCAACATGCAGTTATTTGTTCATGTTTACTTAAAACACGTTTTATTAACCTAATCGGTTGGAAAAGATTGCTCTTCTTTTTTTTTTTTCGAACTACTACGATTCTGGATCGAGTGGGCCCCGTCACTACGTCTATAAGCCCCTCGTATTCCACCCGTATTTCGACCTCCCGGGGTGCGGAACAGCCCACAGGGCGAGGGTCCTATAGGGCAAGCGGGTCCCACCGACCGAAAATGAAAACGATCCTAAAAGTCTGGCGGGTAATCGAGTCTTAACGAACATTCGATGTAAATTACGGACAAAGCTGACGTCAAAGTCAAGATCATGTCCGAGAGCTCGACAAAAAGTCGGCATGATTTGGACTGATAAATGTCCACGATTGATCTTGACTTGTCGTCAGTTAGGCCGTAATTAGGCATGGAATAATCATTAATCCTTGATGACTCAGTGTCAATGCTGGGAGTCAGTGTATAATTTGTGCCGATCAGCCGAAGTCAAGGCGCCGGTCAATATCTTGGTCAAAGTGCGCGGCGGAAAACCGGCGAGAACTTCGGCGATTAGGGACCCGAAAGATATTGAGTCGGTATGCCGACAAAGGCTTGAAAGGAAAGGTCTATACGCAGGGCGAGGGCATGGCACGAGACCCAGGACTAAAACCAACCGGGTCTCGGACAAAGTGTGTCACGGACAAGTGCATGGTAGACACGAGGCTCCATGGGATGTTTGGGTAGTCCTGTGCTCGTCCGAGAGGCGTAATAAGACCAAACGGACCGCGACAAGGATTTTCCCGGGTTAAGGACGTAGTGTGCAGTGTACGGTCAACGTGCGCGTAGTGTGCAAGCAGTCTATCTTCTTTTTCTGAGTAAAATAGAAATTTTTTTATGTGTCTTAAAAAGTATGATGCATGATTTTTTTTTGGAAATTTTCTTTTTTTGAAAAATCTTTTTTTTTTGAAATTTTTTTTTTTGAAAATTAATGAGCACATAAGCACATAATCACAAAAATTCCAACAGTTAGGGACATTATTCCGACAGTCAAAATTTTGACTTTTTCCGAGGCGGCCAAAACAAACACGAAAAATGTGCAAAAATCAACACACACAAAACAAAGGATTTTCAAATGTCGGGACGGAAGCTTGACCCTCGAAAGCTTTTTCTTTTTTTTTGAAAACGATGATACCGGTACGTGGGATTGTTAAACCACAATTTATCCCCGACTCGTGTTAGGAGGCGATAACGGGAAGTTTAATGGTTTCCACCAATATACCAAATAGCATTTGGTTTAGAAAAAGCTTAATCCCCAGCGGAGTCGCCACTGTGATGTACCCGATTTTTTTTTGAAAATCAAACGGAGTCGCCACGCCATTTTTGTTTTAAGGGCCAAAACTTTGAAAAATGCCCGAGATCAGAAATTTAGGTTCGGAGGTCACGTTACGTGCCGGGAAGGACGTTAGTGTGCACCCGGAACGCCTCGTAAAAACGAGTCTTCCAAACATTCAAAATCCTTTGTTGTGTGCGTGTGTGTATGTGTGTGTTTTGGCCAAAATAAGTTGAAACTGAGGTAAGTAAAAATTGGGAGCTCTTTTTAAGGCTTTAAACTGATCCCATGATTTTTTGGGTGATTTTTGGGTTGAGATTTGGCACTCAAAAGATTTTCGGAAGTTGAAAACCATTTCTGCCAGAATGAAAAAGGCAGTTGACCCTTGACTTTGAAATGGACTTTAGGGCTTGAAAACTCCAGAATCTGGGAAAAGTTCGGGAATGAAAAATGTTCAAAACACCTAAAAAAAGGTTTCTGTAAAAGAACTTTTTATTTTGGAGATGATTTGAGGGGTCAAAACCTTCTGGAAATCTCAGATCTGAAATCTGGATTTCCAGAAGCTGATGAACTGGCCTCTAAAAGAAAAATTGAAAAGAGGAGTTTTACTCACGTAAAAAATAAATTAAAAATATGTATGGAAAGCTCTGGATGTTGGCTACAAAAAGTATTTTATAGTCAACACCCAATTCCAAGTTTTACTGGGTCCAAAAAATAGGAAAACGGACTGAGTTCTCAGAACAATGCTACTGGACAGCAAGATGTTCTTGAGGAGAAATGTGATTTTTGGGGGGTTTACATCCATGTTCACCCCATTTTCATCCCTAGACTTGGTACCACTACTTTTTGTTAAGTGGTTATCATATTCAAGTCATCCTTGGGGAATTTATGGGGTTGAAACATGTCCTTTGCAAAGGGAAAGGGGGTTTTGTAAAGATGAAACCAAGGAGAAAGAATTGACTAAAGATCTAAAATGTGGACCACTTGAGATGGTCATTCATGAAGATGAACTTCAAGATGACCATCTTAGGTCAAAACTCAAGTTAAACTAGACATAAAATAAGTCAAAGTAAGAAGAACAAGATGATCAAGAGATCAAAAGAGAATTTTAGGGTTTTGAGAAGGAGGGCTTTACCAATGGTGGCACCCTATCTTCCTAGGCTTGGAATTTGACTTGAAGAGTATCAAGATTTGGTGTTTGGCTTGAGGAGTATCAAGGTTTGGTGTGTTTGGTATTTGATTGGGAAATATTCAAGAGAAAATGGTGGCAATCTAAGGATTCCCACTGTTTTCTCTCTATATTTCGCCAGAACTTCGTTGCTGTGAGTAAGTTGTGTTTGTAAACTGAGAGAGGAGGGTTTAATTTATAGGCCCTCTGAAAACTCAAAGATGTCCGCGCGGAGGTCCACGTAAAACGTGCACTGGTGCATTAAATCTGCTCCAGGCTTTGAACAGGAAGAATATTTTTCAAAATATCAGCAGAAATTGTTTTTCAACTTGCTGTTTCGAGATTTTCTTAATTCTTTTGCTTTTTTGGATTCCTTTTTTGGTTTAACTTTAAATAGCAAACCCTAACCTACCCTTGCTTGGTTAGAAAGGTTAGAGATTGTTAGAAATGTTAGAAATGTTAAAACTTTCGTTAACTTTCTAACGAAAAAGCTACCAACTCAAATTGGAGCACTTACACCAAAGTATGGCTTTTATTTGTGTTTTAGACCGAACCGTTTCCGGCTGCCTACGTTCCCCTCATTTTGAGGAGCTCAGGTCTTCGTAGTTCAACCTGATTTTTGATTTTTTTTTTTTGATGTTTTTTTTGTTGTTTTTTTTTGTTGTTTTTTTTTTTTTTTTTTGTTTTTTTTTTTTTTTTTTTTTTTTTTTTTTTTTGTTGTTTTTTTTTTGTTTTTTTTTGTTTTTTTTTTTTTGTTGTTTTTTTTGTTGTTTTTTGTTTTTTTTTTTTTTTTTTTTTTGTGCAACCCTGTTTTTTACCTAGGCCGCCCTTCTTGGGTTTTCAACCTAGTTGGGTATTACTCTTTTAGCACTCTTTTTTTTTACGCGTAGTATCTGCGCAGCTTGTCACCATTCACTGGGTGTACAAAGGGATTCCCGTCGAGGTCTGCAAGTTGCATGGCTCCTCCGGAGAAGATCTTCTGGACGACATACGGCCCGACCCATACAGGCTCCCATTTGCCGAGGGGGTTGATACGGACTGGGGGCTTTTCTTTCAAAACGAGATCCCCTTCTCGGATCTCCCGATGCTTTACTTTCTTGTCAAAGGCTCTGGCCATTCTTCCTTGGTAGGCTCGGATGTGTTCCATGGCCTTCAGTCGGCGTTCATCTAGTAGGGCCAATTCGTCATGGCGACTCTGGAGCCATTCGACCTCGTTGATCTGGCTTTCCAGCAGTATACGGAGCGAGGGGATCTCTAGCTCGATTGGGAGTACGGCTTCCATTCCGTATGTGAGGGCAAACGGTGTTTCCCCAGTTGCCGTTCTGACTGATGTTCTGTAGCCCCAGAGTGCCAGGTGTAACTTCTCGGGCCAATCTCTGCCTTGGACAGCCATTTTCCGGATGATATTTTCCAGAGTCTTGTTTGCTGCCTCAACGGCTCCGTTGGTTTGGGGCCTGTAAGGAGATGACTTGTGACGGGTTATTCGGAATTCTGCCAGCAGTTTTTCACATTCCCCTTCGAAGTGGGATCCATTATCTGAAATGATTTCGGCTGGCAACCCGTATCTGCATATGATGTTCTCTTTGATGAAGAGGGCTACTTTCCTTGAGTTGAGGATTTTGTAGGACTTGGCTTCAACCCACTTGGTGAAATAATCCACAGCTACCAGGACGAATTCGTGGCCGTTACTGCCTGATGGCGTGATTTTGCCTATGACATCAATTCCCCAAGTGACGAAAGGCCAAGGGGTTGTCATGCAGTATAACTCGTGAGGAGGCAAGTGATTAAGATTGGAGTATCGCTGGCATTTGTCGCAGCTTTTGACGAACTGGATGCAGTCGGTTTCCATGGAGATCCAAAAGTACCCCATTCTCAGTATGATTTGCATCAGAGCTCGAGCATTCATGTGAGGGCCGCAGGTACCACCATGTATTTCTTTCATGAGTTCGGTAGCCTCTTGTTTGCCGATACATCGCAGGAGGGGGCCTTGATAACGCTTCTTGTATAGCATATTGCCCAAAAGAACATAATGGGAGGCGAGCCGCTTCAGGGCTGAGAGACTTTTCGCTTTGATTCCTTCTTTATATTCCCCATCTTCATTTTTGAAAGGGGCCTCGCCATCCTTCAGGTACTGGTAAATCTGAGTGTACCAGGGATCATTGGCCGGTTCGGCTTCTGCTTCGATTTCAAAGCAATAAGCGGGATTTTCTCTTCTCTGAGAGCTACGAATGGTTTGACGGACCTCCCTTCGGGTATTTCAATGAGAGAGGCTAGTGTAGCCAGAGCATCTGCGAACCTGTTTCGGTCTCTTGGCAGGTAATGAAAGCTGATTTCTTTGAATTGAGCCACTAGTTCTTCCATGTAAGTATGATACTTCTGCAAACCCGGATCCACGGTCTTCCATTTGTTAGAGACCTGATTGATGATGAGGGCAGAGTCACCATACACCTCCAATTCCTTGATATTTCTTTCAAGGGCGGCTTCCAACCCGGCTATGCAAGCTTCATATTCGCGGCGTTGTTGGTGACTTCGAAGTTCAGCCTTGCTATGGGGGTGTGTTCGTCAGTAGGATCGACCAGAAGCATTCCTATTCCGTTCCCCCTTTTGTTTGATGCCCCGTCGAAGAAGAGTTGCCAGCGATTTTCTCCTTCTAGAGCGAAGATTCCATCATCGGGAAATTGGGGTTCAGGTCCTCGGGACTCATCACTTGGGAAATCGGCCAAATGTTCTGCCATTATGCGTCCTTTTACAGATTTCCTTGAAACATAAGTGATGTCATATTCGGCCAAAAAGAACGACCATTTTGCCAACCTCATGGAGATGGAAGGCTTGTCGAACAGATATTTGATGGGGTCTATCCTTGAGACAAGATGTATCGGGTGAGACTGCATGTAGTGTTTCAACTTTCCCACTACCCAGACCAAACCTGCGCAAGTCTTCTCGCAAGCAGAGTAATTGAGTTCGCTTCCTTGGAGCTTTCTGCTTACGAAATAGATGGCGTTTTCGACTTTGGAATCTTTCTTCTCTTGAGCTAGCATAGCCCCAATTGCTGTATCTGTGACAGTTAGATATAGCAAGAGTGGCTTTTGCCGATGTGGTGGGCAGAGAATCGGAGGATTCACAAGGTATGCCTTGATCTGTTCAAAGGCAAGCTGACATTCTGGGGTCCATTCTGTGTAGGCATTTTTCTTCATCAACTTGAAGATCGGCTCGCAGATCGAGGTCAGCTGATTTACAAAGCGGCTTATGTATTGCAGTCTTCCCATAAAGGATTTCACTTCTGTCAGTGTCCGGGGCGGCTTCATTTCAACTATCGCCTTGATTTTCTGGGGATCTACTTCGATTCCCCGTTCTGTCACCATATATCCTAGCACCTTACCTCGTCTTACACCGAAGGTGCACTTGGCTGGATTCAGTCTCATGCTGTGGTCTCGGAGGCGGCCGAAGAATTTTCTCAAATCAACAAAGTGCTGGCCATCGATCCTCTAGAATGTATTATCATGTCGTCCACATAGACCTCAATTTCTTTGTGGATCATGTCATGGAACAGAGCTGTAGCTGCCCTCTGGTACGTAGCCCCAGCATTCTTTAGTCCGAACGGCATGACCGTGTAGCAGTAGGTGCCCCAAGGGGTTGTGAAGGCTGTTTTGGCTTGATCCTCTTCTGCCATTTTGATTTGGTTGTAGCCGGCAAAACCGTCGACGAAGGATTTAACTTCATGGTTGGCCGTGGAATCTACCAAAATGTCGATGTTTGGCAGGGGGAAATCGTCTTTTGAACTGGCTTTGTTCAAGTCTCTGAAGTCTACGCAGCACCGGATCTTTCCGTTGGCCTTGGTTACTGTTACTATGTTGGAAAGCCATGTAGGGTATTCAATGACCCTGATGAACCCTGCCCTGAGCATCTTTTCTATCTCCTCTTTCACTTGTAGGGACCATTCGGGCTTAATTCTTCTTAGCTTCTGCTTTACTGGTTTGACTTCTGGGTCGAGCGGTATTCGGTGCTCAACTATGGAGGGATCGAGGCCTGGCATATCTTTATAGGACCATGCGAACACATCCACGAATTCTTTTAGCAGCTCAATTAGGGCACCCTTTCAGTCCCTTCGAAGAAACTACCAATCTGCGTCTCTTTAGGCTCTTCCGCAGTTCCCAGATTCACACTCGTCAAAATCTCTTCGGCAGCTTGGGCTCGATTTTCCTCTTTCCGGACAACCTGCTTAAAGATTTCTTTGATATATTGTTCATTTAATGTGTCTGCTTCTTCATCTAGTGAATCGTTATTAACTGTTCTTAGATTATTAGTTAATTCATCATTAGTTAAAGTGGCAATTAAGGGATACTCAGAAAGGTTCGTCATTTCATTGAGAATAAGAGGGAATACAGCATTGGCTACAATTTCGTGGTCTTCAGGCGTGAGGCCATCGGACGATTCGGAAGACTCAAACTCAACAATGAGAGACTCGGAGGACTTTACAAAGGTTGACACGAAAGGACGGGGGACCAATCCAAGCTTGGTGATCATTTCCTCTTTGGTCGCGGACGGGCTGAGAGAGTTTCCTAATTCTTTAGCGGCATCGCTGTTGGTGGCCTCATAACTCGGGAAAGACATGGTCTCTGTGCTCCCTCTTCATCGTTGCTTATCATCTCTTTGTCTCGAACCGTAATCAATTGTGTTTGGCGCCCGAAAGCCGAGCATGTGGATGTAGGGACCTTCCTCAATCCTGGGATTTCCATTTCATCACAATCGACCGCTCAATCCAGCATGTAAGGACGTATTGCGTCTCGGTGCCGCTAGAAAAATCTCATGTCCCATACTCGAGCGGAAAGGCTTGGCAGGTAGTTCAGCAAGGAGGACGTCCCACACGACGTTCATAGATTCGAGCCGAGTCTGTCGGTGTTTGTCGACTTTTATCATGAAAATCTCCTCGCTGGCGGGGCCAAAGAATGGGTTTGCAGAATGCTTGACAAATCTGTGATTGAGGACCGGAGACTTGTGTGCCTGTATCATGGCGGTGTTCGGCGTTTCCTTCCGCACGCCTCCAAGTGTTGGAAATAACAATTAAATTTGATGAATCGAACTTCTTCGGAGTCGGCTCGCTTGAGTGTGTTGACATAGTTGGCATCGCTGGATTCCAAAGGATGCTGGCGAGACTTGCCTCTTGACGGGTGTAGCCCGTGTTTATTTGTGGGCATTCTTGGCTATTGTTTCAAACTTTCTTCGTTTCCTACGGCGAGGGACAGCTGCCACCCCTTATGCGACTTCAAGGTCTCCTGCCGGTTGACTGAATTTGATGCATTGGTGGAGAGTGGAGGCTCTGGCTTTCATGTGATGCAACCAAGGGCGCCCTAGTAGGGCTGTGAACTCGGAGGATATCCATTACATGGAACTTTGCGGGCACCATTTGGGTTTCGTACTGCAGTTCCAGAGTCACCGTCCCCGAGAATGGGACGAGACGAACCGTCGTAGGCCTTGACACCCGGGTAGATGGGATCATACGCCTTTCATTTATGCGGGAGGGCCCTCATCATGCTGAGGGGAAGGACGTTTACCGATGATCCATTGTCCACTAATACCCCAGGGAGTGATATGGTGTTGAGCCGAATAGTGATGTACAAAGCTTCATTGTGTTGGGAGACATCTCTTGGCAAATCTTCATCGCAGAAGGTGATCATACTCCCATATAGGTGAGGATCATAGATTTGGTCCTTGTCTCGGGATAGAGAGTCATCAAGCCAGCCACTTCGTGCTTTTCTTGCGAGGTAGAGCCTTTGCCGAAGCCCCTGGATTATACCGATGCCTTTTGTGGCGGTTGCCATCTCCGGTCAACATGTTGATTGAGTGGGAGCGCCAAACGGCGTCGGTTTTCTTCATCGGTGTATACTCGGGAGCTGGACAAGGCGAACCTTGGGCGACCCAGGGGGGTTGGACTTTCGTTGCGGTACTACGGTATCCGAAGGTCTCAATTCTGTCGTTGGCAAGGCTTTTACGCTCTTTTACCCCTTTTTGCTTTGGGAAGACTGACTGGAGTAGAGTACATAATAATCAAATCCCAGATGGCTCCCCGAGCGTTCCCACACCGTTATCACCGGCCTCGAATCTCTCCTTCAATTTTCTTTGGGAGGAAATTTTATTTTTCTTAGGAGGACGGTCCTCGTGTATCCAGTCTTGATAGTCCCTTTCAAGGCAGTCGGGGCAGTCACAGATATCCCACCAAAAGTTTTCTACAGCTGGTGGCGGATTTGGGACCTCAGGTTGAGCGGTGCTGGAATGACTTTGGGTGGAACTGGTCCGGGGATCTGGCTTGCCGGGCTCATTGGTAGCGAGTGATTGGACTCCGCCGGATAATGAGAGATATTGAGGTCCCGGGAACGGGCATATGTTTGTCCTTCAGGGTAGCCTCAGCCAGTTGGGATATTGTTAAGGTCCCGAAGTGGCGTGTGGCCTCTTCAATCCAGGCCGCCTGTCCGTTCGGCGTTCTTCCAGGGCTTTGATGGCTGACCATATTTCTTCAATTGTTCCTGATTTTCATCACTCAGGCTGATATTTGTGGGATCATCACTTTGAGAGGGGACAACCGACGATACCGAACTCTTTCGTCCCCTCGACCGCTGTTTGGGGGCCGGTTGCCTGTAAGTCGACGGGCGGGAGTCCGGCGGTGGAAACATAGGAATCTTGGGGTAGCATCTTGATGTATCCGGGACGATTAAGAAGAGGAGGAGAACCCTCTTCCTTCTTTGCGGTAAAAGTGCCATCGGAATTGAGACTGATAGTCAAACCATGACTTGCGACAATCCCCAGAAGGTCATCAATTTGAGCCTCATGTCGAAGTCTCATTTGTTCTACCAACTGGATCCACACTGGCCCTGTCTCGAGGGATTTTGGAGGACGGAGCAACGTGGTCCCCATCATTTCCGGTGATGCATACATTCGAAACCCGGAGTCGGAACAAACGGCGAAGCTGATGACGCGCTTGACTCTTCCCAACTAATCAAACGATGACCCGGTGCCCGAAACCAAACTTTGTGCGGAGCTGCGGGGGAAAGGACACGAAGGTTCAGATGTCTGGGAATGGAAGGAGGGTAGGTGTTTGGGCATTGGACTCATGCAACATGCGATTATTTGTTCACGTTTACTTAAAACATGTTTTATTAACCTAATCGGTTGGAAAAGATTGCTCTTCTTTTTCGCAAACTACTCTGGATCTGGATCACCGGGCCCCGTCACTACGTCTATAAGCCCCTCGTATTCCACCTGTATTTCGACCTCCCAGGGTGGACAACCCCGGGCGAGGGTCCTATAGGGCAAGCGGGTCCCACCGATCGAAAGAAAAACGATCCTAAAATTCTGGCGGGTAATCGAGTCTTAACGAGCATTCGATGTAAATTACGGACAAAGCTGACGTCAAAAGTCAAGATCATGTCCGAGGGCTCGACGAAAAGTCGGCATGATTTGGACTGATAAATGTCCACGATTGATCTTGATTTGTTGTCAATTAGGCCGTAATTAGGCATGGAATAATCATTAATCCTTGATGACTCAGTGTCAATGCTGGGAGTCAGTGTATAATTTGTGCCAGTCAGAGCCAAAGTCAAGGCGCCGGTCAATATCTTGGTCAAAGTCCGCGGCGGAAAACCGGCAGAACTTCGGCGATTAGGGTCCCCGAAAGATATTGAGTCGGTATGCCGACAAAGGCTTGAAAGGAAAGGTCTATACACAGACAGGGCATGACACAGACCAGACTAAAAACCAACCGGGTCTCGGACAAAGTGTGTCACAGACAAGTGCATGGTCGACACGAGGCTCCATGGGATGTTTGGGTAGTCCTGTGCTCATCCGAGAGGCGTAATAAGACCAAACGGACCGCGACAAGGATTTCCCCGGGTTAGGGACGTAGTGTGCAGTGTACGGTCACGTGCGCGTAGTGTGCAAGCAGTCTATATTCTTTTTCTGAGTAAAATAGAGATTTTTTTTATGTGTCTTAAAAATATGATGCATGATTTTTTTTTTGAAAATTTTCTTTTTTTTTTTTGAAAATCCTTTTTTTTTGAATTTTTTTTTTGAAATTTAATGAGCACATAAGCACGAAAATTCCGACAGTTAGGGACATTATTCCGATAGTCAAAAATTTGACTTTCTCCGAGGCGGCCAAAACAACACGAAAACTGTGCAAAAATCAACACACACACAAAAATGATTTTCAAAGCCGGGACGGAAGCTTGACCCTCAAAAGCTTTTTTTTTTTAAAACGGTGATACCGGTACGTGGGATTGTTAAACCACAATTTATCCCCGACTCGTGTTAGGAGGCGATAAAGGGAAGTTTAATGGTTTCCACCAATATACCAAGTATCATTTTTTTTTTAAAAAAAGCTAAGTCCCCAGCGGAGTCGCCACTGTGATGATGTGTATCCGAAAATTTTCCCATTTTTATTTGAAAAAATCAACGAAACGGAGTCGCCACGCCATTTTAATTTTGAGGGCCAAAACTTTGAAAAAAGCCCGAGATCAGAGATTTAGGTTCGGAGGTCATGTTACACGCCGGGAAGGACGTTAGTGTGCACCCGGAATGCCTCGTAAAACGAGTCTTCCAAGCTGAAAATCATTTGTGTGTGTGTGTGTGTGTGTGTTTTGGCCAAAATACTTTGAAACTCAGAAAAGTAAAAATTGGGATATCTTTTCAAGACTTTAAACTGATCCCATGAATTTTTGGAAGATTTTTGGATTGAGATTTGGTACTCAAAAGACCTTTTGAAGTTGAGAGCCATTTCTGCCAGAATGAAAAGGCAGTGGACCTTTGATTTTGAAATGGATTCAAGGGTCTTAAAACTTCATAATCTGGATAAACTCAGAGAATGAAAGTTGTTATAGACACCTTAAATAAGATTTGTGGGAAGGAATTTTCCATTTTGGAGAAGATTTTAGGGGTCAAAACCTTCTGGAAACCTCAGATATGAGATCTGGATTCCCAGAAGCTGATGAACTAGCCTCTGAAAGAAAATTTGAAAAGAGGAGTTTTACTCACCCAAAAAATAAAGTAAAAATATGTATGGAAAGATCTGGATGTTGGCTACAAAAAGTGTTTTGTAGTCAACACCAAATTCCACATTTATCTGTGTCCAAAAAATTAGACCATGGACTGAGGTCTGGGAAAATTGCTACTGGACAGCAACTTCCCAAGAGAGAAAATATGATTTTAAGGGGGGTTTTGCATCCATGCTTGTCCCCATTTCCCTAGGTTTTGGTTAGTGATCACTAGACATTTTAGTGGTGAATCAACTATACCAAACCATCCTTGGGGTACATTAGGACTAAGCATTTCATTTGCTTGGGAAGGGGATTTTTATCCTTTGAAAATGAGATTTGATGCTTGAAAATGGTTTTTAGGGTTTTGAAAATGAGTTTTCTTTGCAAGAAAGTAAAAGAGCTTGAAAATAATTTTGATCTTTGTAGAAGATCATCCATGGAGATGGTCTTCCATGATGATCTTCTTAGATCTAAAGTAAGAAGATGAAAGAACTACATTTTGTAGTTTGCAAATGCATGCATGGTTGGAGTTTAGGGTAAGGAGAAGGAGGGTTTACCAATCTTCCTTGTGTTCTTGAGTTTTTGGCTTGAGTGTATGAGTGTTTAAGGCTTGAATATGAGAGTGAGTGGATGAGTGTGAGTTGGGAAAGATTGGAGAGAAAAAGGTGACAATTCTTGAAGAATTCTCACTGTTTTCTCTCTATATTTCGCCAGAGGTTCGGTGCAATTGGTGTTGTTCCTCCTTATTTTTGTGACTGGAGGGCTCAATTTATAGCCCTCCTGAAAATGCAAACCTATCCGCGCGGATAAGACCTTGAGCGTGCACTGTTCATTAAATGCAGCTCCAACTTTGGACAAGAGGAATATTTCTTTTTGAAATTTCAAATTAACAGCCAGTTTATTGTTCCCAGCCATTTCTATTTTTGGTTTTATTCCTTTTGTTTTACTTTTTGAGATTCTTTTTGAGGTTTAACCTTAAATAACAATGCCCATTTTACTCTCACTTTGTTAGAAAAGTTAGGATTGTTAGGAATTATTAGAAATGTTATAACTTTCGTTAATTTTCTAACGAAAATTCTAACAAGCTCAAATTGGAGCACTTACACATTCGTTAGTAATGGGGGAAAAGTGGGACAATTTAGAAGTTTAGTTATCAAATAAACCGATTTTTCAAACGAGTGTGCAAATTAGGAATAAGTGGATAGTTTGGGAGGGTAAACATATTTTGGCATATTGTTTACATTGATTATGGACCCGTATCAATTAAATTAAAATCATCAATAAGATCATTACATGTCATTTTATGTCTAAATTTTTGTGATCATGTTTTCTTCCCTTAATATTATTCTTTTTTCTTATATATTGTTGCACAAAACCAAAGTTTAGATATATACCAATGCAAGAGGCGATTTAGTGTTGGAGGTGAGGCGATCAAGTTCTGTTTCTAGTTAAAATAAAAAATAAAAAATAAACTTACACCATTTACTAAATGGATAAGCTTAGTTAATTTTCATATTTGTTGTTGATAGAGCTTATAACCAGCCTAATTTATAAGGTGTAAGAGTTTATTACTAATGACCAGGTTTTAAATTCTACTAGATACAAAAAAAATCAAATTATTTTTTGCCTCTATTATGAGAAATGAACTATTTTTCAAAATTTTACTTAAATTATTTTATCATCTGAAATAAATAGTTTTTTATTTATAATTCAAGTTAAAAAAATTGTCTCTATTATGATAAATGATTTTTTCTTTTTAAATATTCTTATATTTGAATTATTTGCTCATTACTTTAACTAATATAAATGATTTATTATCTATTAGTTTTTTCAACGTTTGTTGTTTGTAAAAAAATAAGTTCGAAAGATATACGAAATAAATTACAAGATTAAATTTCAAGAAATGTTTTCTAAAATGATGTTATCATTAAAACAACAATAATATAAATATCATATTTTTTATTTGTACCATTGTTCCTTTTTGATGTTATTTCCTCGATACTCTTTACATTGGCCACTAAACAAAAAAAAAAAATCATTATTGCTTTGTTTAAGATTTGCATTTTCATTTATAGCTTTTTAAAATTTAAAATTTATATTATCAAAATACAAAAGGTAATATCAAAAATCACTTTAAATAGGAATATACAGCAAAATAAATATGAACAAATTATAATTAATTAGATCTATTTTTATGTTTAAAACATATAACGTCAGTCGTCAGATGTTATATGGGGTAAAGACATTCCGCATTCGTATGGATTAAATGAAAAAATAAGGTCAAAAAAAAAAAAAAAAGACAAAAACTTGGGTGAGAACAGCATGACCCGTCTCATCCATGAGACGGGTCGGTTCCATACCCATTACCCGCCCAACAAAGTCAACCCACGCCTCCGCCCAAGCTATTTGCATATGGGCGGTCGCCCAAGCTGGAATCGGGCCAGCTGGAATCGGCCACATTTGCCTTGGCCCAATCCTTCAGCCAACATAAAGTAATAGTTTGTATACATTAAAGTAATAGTTTGTATACATTAAAGTAATACATATATACAGAAAAGTAATAATGTTTTTTCCTATGTTTTCTTCGTTTGGCAAAAGTAATACTTATTATAACTAAAATGTAACAAACGTGTTATTTATATATAATAGTATTTGTACATAATTGTAACACATATGTATAGGTATCTATATGTTTTCATGTAAAAGTATTACATTATCTATAGAAATATGTTACAATTTCATCTATCAAAGTGGTACATTTACTTGTATAAACTATTACATTCATATACATAAGTTATTACATTTCAAAAATAATACATATAGTTTGTATTACATTTGAAAAAAATGGGTAAAAACGAGCTTTTATTTTTTTAAAACAGGTATTACGTTTACTTATGACCAATGTTACTTTATATGTATACAGTCATTACATTAAGAGATGGTAACTATTACTTTTGCTCTGAAAAAAATAATATATAAAAAAAAAAAAAAATTGACCTATAAAAGGCTGCCAAGTGACGGGTCATGCCCCATGGGTCATGGGTCAACCCGTCTCATGCATGAGACGGATCTCATATTCTCACAGGAGACCGGCTCAAAAAAAAAATAGGGAACGTTCTTAAATTGGTGTGTAATGTTAGGATTTGTTCAAAAAAATAGGGAACGTTCTTAAATTGGTGTGTAATGTTAGGATTTGTTCTCCAAACGGTGTTTGGTGTTAAGATTTTGTTAAATTGGGTTCTGAAATAAGACAATACTCCCCCTTACCCATTTTGTTATTTTGGGCGTCTTACTTTAAAGTTACATTTTCCTAATAAAGAAACTTTTTAATACTTTTTTATTCATGGAACCCACTTGTCATACTCACAACAACTATCCACTTATTATTCTCTACCTCACTTTCTCTTTCCTACTCACTCACAATTCCTACATTAATAACATTATGTATATTAACTCCTTATTTTCCGTTCTCAACAGTAAACGAGTAATTTAATATGAGACGGAGGGAGTACTAATTACAATTCAATTCTTTTTCTTTGTTCTTTTTAAGAAACAAAACAAAAAAGAATTTTGCCATTTGAGATATTTTTCCATCGAGGGAATGCTCCGGACAAAAGAAGTTTACAAAAAGATATAAACAATACTCCCTCCGTCCCGGACCTATGTGCTCGGTTTGACTTTTCACGTAAATTAAGGAAAGAGTATTATATTGAAAGTGTTGTGAGTGTGAAATAAAATAGGAGAGAGAATGAGTGGAGGGAATAGTAAATTATAATGGTGTTGTGAGTATTAAAATAATGTAGGAGAGAGAATGAGTGGAGGGAATAGTAAAGATTCCTTTCCATTTTAGGAAATGTGCACGTAGGTTTGGAATGCCCAAAATGAAAAGTGTGCACGTAGATATGGGACGGAGGGAGTATATAATGTCTATATTTTTATTGGTTACATTAATTGTTAACCCGTCATACTCTAACGAAAAACATTGATTGATAACCTAAGGTCTTTTGGTCTTGTGGTATGCTAATCGGCCTCTCTTCTGGAAGGTCATAAGTTCGATTCTCTTGGAAATCATATTTGTGGAAAAATATACTATGAGTTTCAGGATCCTTAGGAGCCCCCCGGGGCACATCCGTGCGCTTAAGGAAGTACTTTGCTGGGCTTGCAACCTCAGCGATTTACCTTCGCCAGGACACTGAAGGGCCGATAGCTGATGGTCCAAGATTAGTTCGGCGAACTTGGGTATAAAAAAAAAAAAAAAACATTGATTGATGCATCATTTTAGAAATCAATTATGACTTTAACTTTACTATTACCCTTTTCCATCTATTATCTCATCAAACTCCAAGTAGCCTGTTGTTCACTCGAACAGTTAATTAAGATGAAGGCCACACGGGTTACCCGGCCCGGCCCGTGAGCGACGGATTAAACGGATAAACGGGCGAAGCCCGTTCGGTCCGTGTGTGTAAACGGGCTTAAGCCCGGTCTGACCCGTGATTGAATCCTATTTGAGGCCCGCCCGTTTGGCCCGAACCCATAGATCCACGGGCCAAACGGATTATCCCTTTTTTTTTTTTTTTTACAAAATTTGAAATGGGGTGTGGGGGGATTTGAACCCTGTGGTGGAATGGGTGTGTTACTTGCCCGCTTACCACTTGGACACAATGACATTGGTGTTAGTTATTCAAATATTAAATATAAATTATAAAAATAAAAAAACGGGCCAAACGGAAATTGGGCAAACGGGCTTTGGAAGCCCGCGGGCTTGGCCCGCCCGTCACCCTAAAATCAAAGCCGGGCCTGTACCGTCTAAGTAGGCGGGCCGGATACGGGCTGGTCCACGGGCGACGGGCTTCGGGCCTAACGGGCTGCGGGCTGCGGGCCTTTTTTTTGTCCACGGGCTTTAGCCCAAAATGGCCTTCATCAAAACAGACCCAACTGCAAATAAATATCCACTGTTAGTGTTCCAAAATCCGCAAGATAAAACAGTCGGTGGCAAAAATTGGTTGTAGAAAATGTCCGAGCCTCAGGTGAAACATCAAAGATTTTAATAAATCTCGATCGACCGTTGATGTTCCAGGCGTAGCCGTGACCGTGACATTATCTTTGCAATCTGCAACAGAGTGCACCAAACTCTTGGCACCATCAGATCCAGAATATGTTGATGATAAATTTTGACCTTTATTTATGTAGAAGTTTCAAAGAACAAAATGTTAAAGACTCTCGTAAAAGTTACTTCCTCCATCCCAGGTTTTTAGTTTGATTTTACGCGAAAATTAAGAAAATTTAAATGTTGTGAGTACGAAAAGTAAAGTAGAAGAGAGAAAGTGAATAAAGAGTTTTTGTTGTGATAATGACAAGTGAATCTCACTATTCATTTTAAGTAATAAAGCAACTAAAAATCTTACTGATGCTGTCATCCAAAAATAATGGTTGCACAGGAACTGAAAATAGGATACTCCGACTGATTCCTTCCTTGCTAGGTCGCCCTACACACATGCAAAGACGTAAACTAGGCCGGGGGTGGCTCCGACGAAACCCCTCCGGCGTGACAGTAAGATTACTAGGTCACAAAACTGACAATAACAATGGAGGAACTAGAGAGAGAAAGCTTAGAGAGTAAAAAGAGAGTACATACCCATGCAAATGACACTATTCATCTATTTATACTCCCAAGCCCCCATGTATCTTGCACATGGGGGAGGACACTTGTCAATCATCCATTTAGGGTCCCCAACCAACTCCAAGTTAGTGGGATTATACTGTTCACCTTGTCACATCAATCATCCAGTACAGGCGGCTAGAATTAAACATGCAGGCGCTATCCAGAACGACGCCCAGGAAAGCCCAACTACACGTGTCGCCCAGGCGACAACCAAGGGGAAGAAGGCGATAATCTACAGGTCGCCCTAAACCAGGTACCTCACAGAGGGCGGGCTCCCTCCTATGCCTCATCACAATGAATTGTCGACACCACACCACGTTTCTCGCGTAACCTTATTTCTTACTCAGCCGTACTCCCACGCACCATCTTATGACAAAAACTTATGTGAGAACACTATGACCCGTCTCATGGATGAGACGGGTCATTTTTGACCCATGACCCAGCCCATTGACCCATGACCCAGCCCATCTGAACACACACGGACCACTCTCATTCTCTCACTACCCTTTCTCTCTCTAAACGGAAACCAGTCTTCTCTCTCTAAATGCACCACAGCCTCCACCCATCTCTCCGGTCTTCTTCACCAACAACGAGCTTCCTCCTCACCTTGACCACCGTTCTCCTTCTCCGGCCAAAACCATCCCCAAGCTCTACCTCCCTCTACCTCAATTACCTTCTTCACCGATCCAACCTCTCCCAATTTTCCTCTCAATCAACAACAACCGTTCTCTCCCTCAACCCCAATTGAACGGAAAATCTCACCGGAAAGCTCACCCTACTCTCTCTAATCCTCTTCTTCACCTCAATCCATCTCTCTCAATTCTACCCAAAACCGATTGCCTTCTTTCCCCTGTTTACAGATCCTAAACCCGCTCGCCACCGTCGCTCCTCAGCAACGCCAGTCACAACCCCAAGCCGGTAACTATCACCGCTAGATAACACCAATCAAGTCCTCTCAAGATAGTTACTTAAGCACAGCAAATAAACTTGACCACCTGCCATTAGAAAAAGCCAACAATTTTGACATTGGCTTTAACGATAAATGACTTAATAATCTTTTCCACTCACAGGTGTAATAGTTTATTAATTTGTTCAAATAATTTATGGGAGAAGCTATTCTCACTATTATTATTTTTTTTTCAGTACAAAAATTTGCAACCAGACAAATTTATTATTTATTATTTTTGTAAATAGACATAATTATCCTTTGATTTTATTAAAAATTATGAAGTAATAGTTACTATAACATAATATAATAATTGTATGCATATAAAGTAATAGTTTGTATACATTAAAGTAATACATATATACAGAAAAGTAATAGTGTTTTTTCCTATGTTTTCTTCGTTTGGCAAAATTAATACTTATTATAACTAAAATGTAACAAACGTGTTATTTATCATGATACGTGTAAAAGTATTATATTATCTATAGAAATATGTTACAATTTCATCTATCAAAAGGTTACATTTACTTGTATAAACTATTACATTCATATACATAAGTTATTACATTTCAAATGTAATACATATAATTTGTATTACATTTGAAAAAATGGGTGAAAACGAGCTTTTGTTATTTTAAAACATGTATTACGTTTACTTATGAACAATGTTACTTTATATGTATACAGTCATTACATTAAGAGATGGTAACTAATACTTTTTAAAACAAGCTTTTGTTTTTTTTATATTTTGTTTTTTTTTCGGTTTGTGAAAAATAATAGTTACTATAACATAATGTAATTATTGTATGCATATAAAGTAATAGTTTGTATACATTAAAGTAATACATATATACAGAAAAGTAAATAGTGTTTTTCCCTATGTTTTCTTCGTTTAGCAAAAGTAATACTTATTATAACTAAAATGTAAAAAACGTGTTATTTATATGTAATAGTATTTGTACATAATTGTAACACATATGTATAGATATCTATATGTTTTCAAACAATAATTTACAATGAGTTCAAATTTATCATGATACATGTAAAAGTATTACATTATCTATAGAAATATGTTACAATTTCATCTATCAAAGGGTTACATTTACTTGTATAAACTATTACATTCATATACATAAGTTATTACATTTCAAACGTAATACATATTGTTTGTATTACATTTGAAAAAATGGGTGAAAACGAGCTTTTGTTTTTTTAAAACAGGTATTACGTTTACTTATGAACAATGTTACTTTATATGTATACAGTCATTACATTAAGAGATGGTAACTATTACTTTTTCTAAACCACTGAAAAGCCGAAAAAATAATATAAAAACTAAAAAAAAAAAGCAAAAAGCAAAAAAAAAAAAAATTAAATAAAATTAAAAATTAAGGAAATGAACACATTCCCCGTAAAGTTGTGTTCCAAGAAAAAGCTACTCCCGAATTTCAATTTTTTTGAGTTTGAAACAAAGAGGAACATCATGTTCTGCCTAACAGAATATGACTCAACCAATGATTATTGTACACATTAAAAAGAAACTAAAAATCCCAAAACCTGGTGGGCGAAATGCAATTAGAAGAAAAACCCATCAAGAAAAAATTGTAAATCAAACCTGAAGGTGAGAAATAGGGGTTTGATAGATAAGAGATGTGGGTGGGGGGAAGGAGCTTTAATTAGCAGCAGCAGCAGCCGGAGGAATAGGTCCCAATCCAATGGAAATTGCAAATTGATGAGTGATGGTGTAGGTGTAAGAAGGGGGCATTTGTAAGTAGTAAATTTCAAAGTCAATATTTCTGGTTTGGTGAGCCACATTTTGTATCTTTGCGTTGCCTTCCCTCCCCCGTCTTTCCCTTTCCTCAGATGGCCGGATCATGCCCCATGGGTCATGGGTTGACCCGTCTCATGCATGAGACGGATCCCCTTGTTCTTATGGGAGACCACCTCCCATCTTATCTTTGTCGCATGTTGCCCCATGTCGCTTCAACTGTCAATGCCGCATCAACGTTACGAACCCATTCACATAGTTTGGACCATGCAGGCCCGGCCCATTCTTAGCTATTGGGCCTAATCCTATTGGCTGGGCCCAAACCACTTTCCATAATCGTATCACTTACGGAAAGATAAAAAAGAAAAATAGGAACCTTATTCTCTAGGACGGGAGAGTATGATCTCCAATCTCTTTTCATAGATGCACTCATTGATTTAAAAAAAAAAAACAATTATACAACCTAGGCTATGGTCCTATGGACAGAAACAAAGGCACAACAAAAATTCAATATATGATGAAATAACAAATTTAGTACAAAAAATTTAGCCTCATGCCTAAAGAAAACAGGATATATAAACTTGAAGAGAAATATCCAACAAATTATAGCTGTTTAAATACCTTCTCAGCAGCAGCTATCGTTCTTTCAATATCGTCAGTTGTATGTGCTAAGCTAATAAACCCAGCTTCAAACTGGGACGGAGCAAAATAAACACCTTCCTCCAGCATTCCTCTATAAAATCTAGCAAACTTGGCCGTATCACTTTTCTTAGCGTCATCAAAGTTATAAACATGCCCTTCAGTGAAGAAAAACCCAAACATTCCGCTAATATAACCACCGGAAATTGCATGTCCGGCCGTCTTTCCGGCCAACAAAATCCCCTGCATCAACTCACAGGTAATTTTATTCAAGTAATCATAGGTTCCCGGTTCCTTTAATCGCTTGAGTGTGTGTATTCCTGCAGTCATTGCTAGTGGGTTCCCAATAAGGGTACCGGCCTGATACATTGGTCCTGCCGGAGCCACCATTTCCATGATCTCCCCCTCCTTCCTCCATAAGCACCCACATGGAGACCGCCTCCAATAATCTTGCCTAGCGTGGTTAAATCAGGAGTTATATCAAAAAAAAATCCTGGGCCCCACCGTAAGATAATCGGAACCCAGTCATAACTTCATCAAAGATGAGGAGGGCATCATTTTCTTTGGTGATTTTGGTAGGGCATTCAAGAAACGAGGTTTGGGAGTAATGAAGCCGGAATTTCCTACAACGGGCCCAGTATAACGGCAGCAATCTCTCCATTATGGGCCGCAAAGAGGCTCTCCACCGTGGCAATGTCATTGTAGGGTGAAGTTAGTGTGTCAACGGTAGCTAATTTAGGAACGCCGGGGAAATCGGGTAGCCCAAGAGTAGCAACCCACTGCCTGCCTTGACAAGAAATGGATCTGCATGGCCATGGTAGCAGCCTTCAAATTTGATGATTTTTGTCTGCCAGTGAGCTAGGCGGAGTACACCCATGCAAGCTTCTGTTCCTGAGTTGACAAACCTAACCATTTCTAAACTGGGAACAGCTTCAATTACTAGCTTTGCCAATTCGTTCTCTAGAAGACAGGGAGCACCGAAGAAGCTAGTTCCCTTTTTCATTGTTTCAGCCAAGGCTGCGAGCACCTGCAAATAGATGAATTCAAAATCTTAGCGGAGAAAATAATTCATATTGAGAGTTTGGGGATGACAAAATATAGTTTCATTGTCAACTAGGCAAGTTTTCATGAGGGTATAGTTCCATTTCATTACGTTTTTATTCTATGTTTTCAGTCTGATAGACGAAAGAACTGATGCTACTTGACAACCACTCTGATCCAAGACTCGAGAAGCCAGTCAAGAGCATTAGATAAGTTGGACTGCCTATGTACCTTAGAGATATTACCGAAACCTTCTTTTGTAGTCCGGTACAACAACAACAAAGATTCGGTCTCAAAATTATTTGGGTCGGCTAACATGAATTTTTTGTAGTTTAGTCGGTAGGGTTGTTTTTTGGTACATAAAATGGTATTAAGTGAACTACCACTCCGAGCCGGGTAGGACCACAAGGGCGGCAAAGCTCTCCCAACAAAGTTTTAACACTGCTGCATTCCCAAATCTGGTTAAGCTAGTCAGTAGGATTATTCACACATCTAAAGATCTTACTAAGCTGTGCCCTAAGCCAAACAAAACATCTACATCCGAGGAATGGAAAAGGAAGAAAACATTTTATGCAGATAGTGCCTAAAATATGTCAACTCCTGTTAAAACTGATTTGAAAGCACGCACAGGGGAATTCACACCCCCTGGCATCAACTCCTGTCAACAAGAGACATGAACTGATTTTTAATGAAAAGACCAAGAAGTAACATAACACTCTTATCATAAAATTGATATACCCCTTCCCCCTACTAAAAATCAGGAAAAGTCTCAAAAGAAATGAGTTTATTTTCAACTTTGTCGGAACAAAACTCGCTATCACCACATAGGAACAATAAGACACAAATACAATGCTATTAATGGCTAACAACTTGATAACTACACAACAAGTGGGATCAACTAGACATGTATGGTTGCTAAAATAGACTTTGCATACGTGAAAAAATGCAATTGACGTACACATAATGCACATAAAAATCAATGTCATTGCTTTATTTATAGGATTTTCCTTTGTCACTATCTTAATGCTGACTAGAATCCTAATTTAAAAAGTTAACGCAGCAGCAGGGACATCTCCATATTGGGTAGGAGAATAATCCCAACCAGTTCAGCTCTACAATCGGTTACTGTTCCTGCAACCTATATTTTGAATTTTTTTCATAACAATATGTTCTTTCAATATACACAAGTTATACTTAAGCGCATCTCACTATTCAGTTACAAACATAAACCCCTGCCTAACTTTTTGATCAAAACCAATTTCAAACAAAATGTGGGGGTTCTATGCATTTATCAACTTCTATCAATATGCAGCATATAAGCACATTCGTCATACAATTTCATGTCCATTTAACATAATATGCACATTCTACGCAAGGATGCATAAGCAAATTAATACACCAAAGACAAAACCACCCCAAACCCAAAATAACCAATTAACATGATCACAGTTAATTTCGGAAAAAATAAGCACATACTTCACACAATTTCAGTCCCTTTACCGTGATTATAGGCGAGCATGCATATTAACCAATTTAGAAATGAATTACGGCCTGAAGTCCCACTATAGAAAAGGGAGTCGGTGATTTCTCAAAACATGTTCTAACCGCTTTCTCTCAGTCCCTCCCTTACATTCACCGGAAAATTTTGCAGAGTCTATTTGATTTCATTTGATTATTACGAATCTCCTAATTTAACCATTAATCATTGATTATTATCAATGATTAATGTTTAAAATAGGAGAGATTTCTTGCTTTTAACAATAAATTTTGCTTTTGCCAAAAATTGATTGGTGCAATAGGCAACTTTCATGGATTTCATGAAGTGGAGATTTGTTCCTTGCACTCTCAATTTCCGGAGACATTCCAGCGTCAATCAAACGTCTAGCTACAAGAAAAAATCGGTATCTATCCACCGTTTTAAAGATCTTAATGTTTTTGCCTTACTTCTCGTTATATTATTTGTATTATCTCCTTTGTCGAGAGCCTTTGTCTTCTCTCCTTTGTCGAGAGCCTTTGCTTTCTCTTCGTGTCGAGAACCGTTTTATATTGTTAGTATTTTTTGTTTCAATACTTGGGATGCTTGGTTGGGCATTTCTTACATACCCAAATGCGTTACTTTGTTATTGTAAGTGCAGTGTAGTGGTGTTACCACAAGTACTGCTAACACCCTAAGGGGCCGTTTGGTAGGTCGATAAATGATCGGATAGGATTATTAGTCAAATAAAAATATATTTGGTAGATTAAATGCAACCGTAGTAATTATCCAAAGTACAACCCAGATAAGCATCTGAACACCTCTTATCCCCTTCTTATTTATCCTAAAAAGGGTGGTATTATTAATCCATGAATTAATAAAGTCCTCCCTATTAATACGAGCTAATCCTAACGGGCTACCAAACGAGCCCTAAGTGTTACCAGACGAAGGTGTTATCACAAGTGTTGACAACACTTTTACAGTGTTATCAGACACTGTCTAATATGATGGTTGGACAATTCTTTCATATGTTATATTGTACTAATGTATAATTATACCTGTAAAATATATGTTTGTTGTTGGTTTAAAATACAGGTTATAACAATATGAAGATAGCTACAAACATTGAAGAATGAGTCAAAGAAAGTTACGCATAAATGGAGATTTATGCATAACTTGTGTAAATGAAAGAATCACGTGGGAAGACTTGTTCAAAGTTGAAGTTGATGAACATAGAAGAGTACAAGCGCACAAGAGCACGTGCCCAACCACTCATCCCACTTAGCCAAATCCGTTTCAAGCTGTTACAAGGAGTAACCTATAAGTATTTGAAGGCTATAAATAGGCAAGTGTGTAGACAAGAATAATATGTCGAGAAATCACACACAACTTGCACAAGAGAAGATCAACTGCTCCTCGGCTCTATTAGATTCTTCCTCCCACAAATTTTTTTCCACCTTCAATGTTACTGTCGTGACTAGAATAGAATTTCGTATTTGATCTTATTAGTTCCTGGTACTTCATTGTTATATAATTAGGGAACATTTGATCTCGTAATCATATTTCATTGTTAATAGAAGATCTTGACTAAGCGGCACACTCAAGTTATATATTTATATAACTTGAGCAAAAATAATTTCTTTTGTTTATTTTCGCTGCAAAACTTTTTTTTTACAAACTATTTTTAAACTCTGATTGTATGTGTTATCGTAAGTGTTATCAGTTGTGTTACCAACCTTTTTTATAACACTTGCAAACAGGCCATTGACAATTACAGTTATATTTTCAACGCCAAATTTTTACCATGTGGGGTTGATGTTGCCAGGATCTTCCTCAAGAGCAACTTCACCGTTATAGTCTATCCTCGATATCTCCGACTCCTTCTTCTCCGACTAATCTGCACACACTCAAACGTTAACTAAGCCGGGGGCGGCTCCGGCGTAAGCCCCTCCGGCGTGAGGATAAGTGTTTGCTTGAAAGAAAGGTAAACTAACAATATTGAAGGTGGCTGTGTGTGTATCAATGGACGTACCTTTTTACTCCAGCCTTCATCTCTTATTTATACCCTTTATCCTCGTGCCTTGCATGTGACATCCTCACATTTCATGCCTCCTGCCACGTGTCACCACATCATTGGTCCTTTATAAAGTAAACCCTCAACACGTGATCATCAATCCCAATGCATAACCGTCTAATGGGTCCCACTTGGTAGCTATTTATATGCCGCCTCGGTGAACATCAATCTGGGATCCTCTCTCGCCGGATAAGGTCACTAATTATCATGTCTCGCTCGCCATCATGTCTCGCCTTTAGTCTTTATTGCCGGCTTTCCTCATAATATGTCGCTATTTACTATCTTGGTTTTTCCCCTTCTTAACGATATTAGCGGGATATTTCCTGTCTCGCATTCCTATGATCCTCTTTGGGTTGTCTGTAATCTCATCTCCTTCTTGGGTCGTATCCCACTTTTGGGCCCACTGGTTACTCTCTCGCTAATATATTTGGGCCAGGCCCAACCGTTATTATTTGGACAGCATCAGAAGCCCCTAAGTTTATGGCGAGATTCATTTATGGTCTCGCCAAAAACTTTACGTTTAATCGCTCCTCATTCTCGCGACACATACATCCTTCTTCAAGAAGTTACCATTGTAGAATCCTCCATACACGTGTCCCTTAGGATTTGATCGGGCCGTCATTTGGGAATCGTGCCAGATTTGTGAGGGAAAATTTGAAAGTTTTTTCCCAAATGTCACATCAATCATTTCCTTAAAACCCTCTCATATAAATACCCAAATCACAACCCTCATTCCTCTTTCTTCCCTTCTTCAACCTTGCTTGAGCCTTCTCAAACTCCGGCGAACCCAATATTGATTCCGACTGTTCTTCTTCATCTTTCACCGTTCAATCACTGATTTCTTGCCCAAACTTGTTTCTTGACCTTTATTCCTTTCATATTTACCTATTTTAGAAGTGATTTGGTGCATTATTCCTTAATCCCAAGATTCGACCATTGTCTCCGGCATCTGTTCATCTTTCCCGGTGACGCTTCATCTTTTTCCGACCAAGAGTACATTTTCATCAGGTAACTTTTCCAAAAACCCTTCGCATTCTTTAACCTTCACATTTTGATATCCCCTTTTTGCCCGTCTATTTGAATTTTACATTTCCTTTTATTCCTTAAAAACAATTTTCCCCAAATTGCTCTTCATGGCGAGATACAAGAACTGTGCCAAGGTAGTTAGATACGGTCGCTGTCAGGTTTCAGGCGGCTTTTATAGACGCCTGCGAACTACTTGGGCGAGATTGCCCAAGGTTGACATAGTTAGGTTTTTAGTTGAACACCGCGGATCCTTCATCGATTGATTCCCTCAAATCCAAGGCCGTTTTTTCCTTCCTCTTTCAAATTTCCCTATGTCGCACATTTTTCCTTCTAGCAATCAATTGGTCCGATTTATCAAAGACAAATATAATCCCCCTTTAAGCGACTCATCTGAATCCCGCTGTATCGCTGATCCTTTTTCCAAACGTAGAACACATTATAAATCAATCCTTTCTTCTTCTTCTTCCAGTGAATCCTGCGACATGGCTGGTCAAGCAACTTCTTCTCCCGCACGGCTTCCGAACAATCCCCCTCCCCCACCGGGGCTCAAAATCTCGCTCTTCAAGAAGGTACATTCTTTACTAAGGCCGCGCATGCGGAAGCGGGATCTTACCTCGCCCCAGACACGGACTCCCTGATTCCCAACCCTATTACCGACTGGCATAGGACATACCATATTGATAGCTCAGTATATCGCATTTCTGACTATCAGGGAGATCTCTCCTCGCCTACTTAAGAGAAATGAGGAGGGCATAGTAATCTTTCCTTCTCAACTTAAAGCCGGCCTTAGGATCCCCTTTGATCCTTTTCTTTGTGAATTCCTATACAAGGCCCAAGCCATGATAACAGAAATTCATCCAAATGCCATAAGAATAATAACTTCCTTCATCACCATTTGTCGCTCTCTGCGAAAAGAACCCACAGTCACTGCTCTGATTTCTTTGTTTACTGGGTACAAACAAACCAACCAACTCCCCAACGACATAATGGAAACCCGCCTTTCTCTTCAATACCATAGGGGTCCCAAGATCCTTACTCCACTGCCTACCAAAGTTCATGATTGGATGGATGACCCTCTCTTCGTTGTTTCTCGCGTCGGATGGTCTCATCCCGCTGACCTTCATCCTATCAATCCCCAAATTGAATCCAAAGAAGCTTCTACTGTTGGCGACACTGCCCTTCAGAATCGACATTCGTTCCTTGCTTGTCTTACCCGAGAACTCACGCTGATACTCCCAACCTCTTATTTCTTGGAGAGGTATTCTGCGAGATAGGGAATTTATTAGACCGAGTTGGTCTTGCGGACAACTTGCCTAGAGTCCCGCCCAGAGTACCAATAAGCCATGTCTACTTTGACGGATGGGAGCGACACTCGGCAACCAGTATGCCCACGAATGCCAATCCTGCAAGGGTTCGCGTCATCAGTACCGCCATGAATACCGCTTTGTATGTTTCCTTTTAACCTTATCTTTTCTTTACTTTGACTCACCCTTGAATTGCTTTAACTCTTGACTTCCTCTTGACTTCCTTTTATTTGATTTCAGATCATCGAGCTAAATCAATGGATACGCTGCCGCTAACTGGGAGATCGACAAAAGACGAAAACAATCATGCTCATGGCGTTGCACTTGCCCTTCTTCTTCAGAAAATCTTCCTTTGCCAATTTCTCGCGACGGAAAAGATGTCAAGAGATTGCTTTGGAAAGAGCTCAAAACACGGCTAAAAACAGAGCTGTGCCCACTAACCAAGCTGCACGAGCCAAGCGACAAAAAGAGTCGCCTCTGTAATAACTAATGTCGCTCCAGCCTTCCTGTAAATATCCCGCAAACCCCGTCACCGATTCAAATCCTCTCTACGTAAACCGATATCCCCCAACTTCTATTTTACCAACTACTGAGATCACCGTTTCACCCGATGTTGTCCCGCCAACAAATGTCGCCTCAGCGACTGAAAATACTGAAATCATCACCTCTGATCCTGTTCTATCCAATACTTCTTCTCTGGAGGTTAACCTTACTGAGCCTCAACAAACTGAAATTTCTCCTCATCGCGAGACAGAAGTTTGCGATTTAACAATCATTTCCAGTTCCCCTTCAACTCCTCCCGCCCCTAGCACTTCTTCCGCTCTTCCTTCTCCAAGCTGGTTGCAAGAAAATTTCTCTAAGCCCCTTGATTTTGTTGGGCTCTTCGAACTTAGCAAAGAAATCGCCAAAGTCCCCCGCATAAAGGGATTGATTGAAGAAACTAGGAGCGCGGAAGAATATATGCTGGGTAGCTCGGCCTTAATCAGAGCTAGTGATCAAGTGCAAGTTCAAAATGTCGCCCAAATGGATCCCGCTCATGCCGCCTGTCAGGCTGGTTTCTATTTTTCATTGGTTAGTTTTTCTTTCCTTTCTTATCTTATCTTAACCTTATTCTCAACTGCCTTTTAACTTTTAATTGTTACCTTTTCCCAGTTAGGATCTTCTATCACAGGCATTAGTGAGGCAAACACTCGCCTTGAAAACGAGTCGGCCAAATTGAAGCGCGACAAGGATGTCCTGAAGGGTAGGCTTACGAGGCGAGATGTTACGATCAAGAACTTGGAAAAAGAGCGCGACAAGTTGAAAACTGACCTGACAACTTCCCAAAATCAGCTCGATCACACTCTTTCTGATCTCAACGCCGCTACTTCTAATCTCGCCGCGTCTACTACTGAACTTGATTCCGCTAAAGAGAATGTCGCCAAGCTGAGAAACGAAAATGAATCTTTGAAGGAAACTCATGCGGCTGACACTTGATCTCTACAAGATGAAATTACTAGGCTGAAAGAGGAACTGACTGGGAAGAATGCCGAGATTACTGCTCTGAATGCTGATGTGGCTCAACTAACTGATGACATTGCTGACATTGGGAACCAGACTTCCCTTCAAGTTATGCGAGCCGCAGCAGCTGATATCAATGACATTCCCGCTATCACAATTGAGAGGCTTGCACATTGGGGATCAGAGCCGATCTTTAGCGAGGCATGTCGCCGTGGCCATCCCTTAGTTCCCTTTACTCCAGAGGAGCTCGCCGACCTGGCTGAAGAAGACGCTTTATTGGGTAAGTCGCCATGGAGACCTCCTCCTGCCCAAGTTCCCAATGTCGTTGCTTTGTGGGATAATCTTCGAGCATAAGCATAAACAACTAGATGATGCCAAAGCTCGTGCCTTAGCGATTTCAAGCTCTAGTCAAGTCATTCCGCCAACTGAGCCCAATGTCTGATCTATTTCTTCCTTGATACTCAACTTATTTTGAACAAGCTTTTTGTAACTTGCCTTGATGGCTAAACAATTTATTCTCTTTTCTTTTGGGGCCTCGCGTGCCTTTTGAACATTGTACATTTGCAGCTTTCGTGCTTCGCCCCTTTACTTTTATGCTTTACTTGTCTCGTCACTCATTGTTTTGATAGTTTATCAAAATCTCTTTTGCACGACAGGTACCATACACATATACTCCCATCGAAAAAGTGAAGTCGTCTTTATGCGACTTTACTTATAAGCATATTGTGCGACTCATACTGTCGCTGGCTCTAACCCTTTCTTGATCTTCTTTTGCCTCATACTTAAAATAATTTCCTTCTTTTTGCCTCATCTTTCCTCTGTTATTCCAGCGAGAGAATGATATCTTTCATAGCGACTTATGTTCATGCCCTTAATGCGAGATAAACCTTTTCCTTATTCATAGTTCAGAGACTTTCATTTTTATAATCCATAGACTCTTACATTTTTCGTCATCCATAAATTGACTCGCATCATTTATCACGACTTATATTGACTCGCAACATTTATAGTCCGTCGACTTTCAACATTTATAGTCCGTCGACTTTCAACATTTATAGTCCGTCGACTTTCAACATTTATAGTCCGTCGACTTTCAACATTTATAGTCCGTCGACTTTCAACATTTATAGTCCGTCGACTTTCAACATTTATACATTTGTTTCAATAACTCATCAAATATTGTTTTGATAATTCATCAAAAACTCTTTGCCTTCTTACCTTTAGCGAGATATCACCATACACATATACTCCCATCGAAAAAGTGAAGTTGTCTTTAGGCAACTTTACTCTTAAGCGATTTATCTACCATGTTATTGGCGACTAATCATACATGACTATAAAATTTAATCCATGTAAGACACATACGAGGAATAAAATTTCATGCTTTCATTGTATTAAAACAGGTTCAACGTATATATCTTCTATTAGAATCATAAAACATATGGCTTTCCTTCATGATTAAAAAGTTCATAGATTCATCAAAATGAATATGAAAAAACTTTCATAAGAATAAAATAAGTAAATTACCCTTATCACTTCAATGGTAATATTTCTTTAAATGATCAACACTCCATGCATTCGGGACATCTTTGCCGCCTTCTTCTTTCAAGTGATAAGTCCCTTCTCGCACAATCTTTGCGATCTGGAAGGGACCTTCCCATTTTGGATCTAGCTTGGCAAATCCCGCTGCCGCGCCTTTAACTTCACGGCTTCTCAACACCCAATCTCCTACATTGAATGACCTCTTCTTTACTCGCTTGTCGTGTTGTGCCTTCATCCTCTGCTTGTAATTAATCATCCTCATTCTCGCTCTAAGCCTCTTCTCATCACTGTGTCTAGCTCAAGCACCTTCGTCGCCATTCATTATTTCTGTCATAATAAGTTACTCTATGGGTAGTAAACCCATCTCCAGAGCCATTGCTTCTGAGCCGTAAGTTAAAGCGAAGGCAGTCTCGCCAGTTGATCCTTTCACTGTCGTTCTAACATACCATAAAGCTGTGGACAACTCTTCCAACCAAGCTCCTCCTCTCTTCTCTAAGTTCTTACACAAAATCTCCAAAACTTGCTTGTTAGCGGCCTCTACTTGTCCGTTGCATTGCGGCCTATACACCGCGGATCGCCAATGTTTGATATTTAAATTCTCGCAAAACCGTGAAACTTTTTTCTAAATTGCGGCCCGTGATCGTAAATGATTGCCCGCGGCATTCCACGGCGACATAGATTTCCTCCGTTACAAATCGATAACTGTCTTCACTGGTGGTTAATGCTCTTGCCTCTCGTCCATTTAGTGAAATAATCAACCTACCACCACCATCTCGTGCTTCCTCCTTTGGCCTTGGGGAAAGGTCCTATAAGGTCTATCCCCACATATCAAAGGGCCAAGCCGCTATAATTTGGGTCCGCCGTCGCCGCTGCCGCCTAGGAATGTTAGCATGCCGCCGGCACCGATCACATCTCCTCACATATTCCTCCGCATCTTTCTTCAATGTCGCAGCAATACCCATGGAACATGATTTTATTAGCCAAAGTTCTTGCCCTCGGACGGCTCTCCGCAAACGCCTCATGTACTTCGAACAAAACATTATCCACCTTTCCCGGCTCTACGCATCTCATCAATCGGCCGCGAAAAAGACTTGCGGTATAAGATCCCATCCCGTACAAGAAACTCGCGACATTTTTCTATCAATCTTCGCCCTATCTTCTTCGAGGCATCTCTTCCTTTTCCAAATAGTCTTTCATTTCGCATACCCAATCTTTTTTTCGCCCGCTTCAATCTCCATTATCGCCGGCCTTTCAAATGCCGCTCTTCAATAAATTCCACTACCACCTTCGGGCAACTCCTCTATTTTGTCACATGCGGCCTTGCTCAACATGTCGGCTCGCTCATTTTTCTCTCTATCAATCTCGCACTAGCCCCTAATAATCAAAGCTCGCAACATCTGCCTTACCATTTCACAATATTTTGCCAAAATTGTACTCACTACTCCGTAACTACCCTTTACTTGGTTGACAATCAACCGAGAATCGTAATGGGCAACTATTTCGCTTTACTCCAATATCTAAGATAGCTCCAATCCCGCCACCAACGCCTCATATTCTCGCCTCGGTTGTTTGTCATATTAAACTTAAACCTCGTGGCCTTCTCGTACATGCAATCCTTTTCGGCGAACTTAATGAAATCCCACTCTCTCCTTTATCTTTAGCCGAGGATCCATCAACAAACAGCTTCCTAACATCCTTCGGTCTTTCTCGCTCCTCTTCCATCTCGTGGTCCCGCGACTTAGCCTTCCTTTTCTTGGCCCCCGAGTCTCTATCTCCTCCCTTTCATACGTAAATGAAGTTTCGAGAATAAAGTCCGCCAAAGCTCGCGCCTTAATCGCCTTTCTTGCCTCAAATCGAATATCAAACTCCGTTAATTCAATCGACCATTTTAAAAGCCTTCCCGCCGAATCAGCCGTTGTAAAATCTTCCTCAAGGGCGCATTGTCAACACAAGAATGTGAAGAGATAAGAAATAAGCCCTTAACTTCCGCCGCAATCACTAAAGCATAAGCCAACTTTTCAAAGATTAAAATATCTCGCCTCTACTTCACTTAATGCCTGAAACATAATACACCGGCTTTTGCCAGATGCCACCATCCTCCTTTATCAATACCGCTGCCATCGCTAAGTCAAGCCGCCAAATAGACATATAAGTGGTCTCCTTCTTCCGGCTACATAGGATGGGCGGCTTTCCCAAATACTCCTTTACCTTTTGAAACGCTTCTTCACACTTTGCATCCCAAGAAAACTTTTGATCTCCTTTTCAATACTTTGAAGAATCGGCAAACATTTCTCACCCGACCGCGACACAAATCGTCCTGTAGCTATCACTCCTACCATTTAACCTCGAATTTCTTGAATGGTCTTGGGCGACTTCATATCAATTAACGCCCGGATCTTCTCCTGATTTGCCTCTATCCCGCGGCGATTTACTAGAAATCCCAAAACTTTCCCGCCGTTACTCTAAAGGTGCACTTACTGATTAAGCTTCATGGAATTCCTTCTCAAATTCTCGAAAGTCTCGCCGATCCGCCAAATGATCCTCCCCTCGTTTTGATTACTATATCGTCAATATAAGCTTCGACATTCCTTCCAATCTGCGATTTAAAAATCTTGTCGACCATCCTTCGTATGTCGCCTCAAAGATTCTTCAAGCCAAAAGGCATCATTTTATAGCAAAAATTTCCAAGGGGAGTTCGAAAGTCCGTTTTAGCCTTGTCTTCTTCAAGCATCTTGATTCGATGATACCCCGAATAAGCATCAATAAAACTAAACACCTTGTGTCCCGCAATAGAGTCCACCAATCTATCAATCTTCGCAAAGGATAACAATCTTGGGACATGCCGTATTCAGATCCGTGAAGCTCCATGCACATCCTCCACTTTTGTTTGCCTTCAACACTACGACCGGGCAAGCTAGCCGATCGATAAGTAATTTCTTCAATGATTCCCGCCTTTAATAACTTCTCCACTTCTCCAATCACCGCTTTCTCCTTTTCCGCCGATGTGTATCTCACCTTCGCTTAAAAGGCTCTACATTTGGATCGCATTTAAACAGTGTAAGGCGACCTTCTCATCAACTCCGCACATATCCTCGTGTTTCCAAGCAAATACATCAATGTTATCTCGCAAAAAATCAATCAACATATCTCGCTCATCCTTTTTCAATTGTTTCCCAATTTTAACTTTCTCGCTCCGGGTATTCGTCATTCACAATCACTTCTTCCACTTCTTCGCCGCCCGAATATCGCTCATCCCGTATTTGCAATGTATCTATTTCCATTTCACCCGCCTTCCTCCGATCGACACATTTCTTTATCCTCTTACCGCTACTTTCCCCTTTTCTCTCCTAAGCGACATGCTCTCGTGGGTGTCCATCATGATCTCTTCATCACATTCTTCACTATCCGAATCCACTATCTCTTCAATACGGGCTCTCTCATTTTGACAAATTTCGTGGATCTAGACTGTGCCATCTCTCGCCAGATCACCATCAAAGCCATCAAATTCTTTTCTCGACTTTTCTTGCATCATTTCTGTCTCTACATCTCGCTCATCACTTCTTTCCCGCATAACTTCATCCCTCGCTTCTTTCCTCAATAATTATGATTGCCGACTTATTTTTCATACTTTCGTCTCCTCCCAACTCTCACATCCCCCTAAGTCGGTGATCATATTTATTCTCGCATCCCGCACAAGCCAAGGCAAGAGAAAGTGAACTTGTACTTGCTCTAGCCGCCGTTTGATTTCAATCTTCTTTTCGAATAACTTCCTTCACCTCACTTTTCAAACATGCTATCCCCTTTCGCCGTAGGAAACTTGACCCGCCGATGCGGGATAGATACCACCATCTCAAAGCTGCATAAAGTGGAATACCCACGATAGCATTATAAGGTGACACCAAATCAATAACCATAAACTCCACGCGCGAGTTCTCACCTTCTCATCTTCTCCTATCTCTACCGCCAAAGAAATCGTCCCCTTAACTCCGCACACTGTGGTTTGTAAATCCTTCCAAAACCTTTATACGGCACCAAATTGGCCTCTCGTATATCGCATCTTTTTAAAAGCATCATAATAGAGAATATTTCGCTTGCTCCGTAATCTACTAAAACCCGATGCAAAATACTGTTCCTCGGGGCGATTGAGATTACACGGCCGGCATCCATGACTTGGTGTTAAAGCCAACTCTCGCCTTGAAAAACCGATCATCCTTTCTTCACTGGGTGGATAAAGGCGGAATGTGACAAGTATGGGATAGCGACATAATTCGATTACTTAAGCAAGTAATGCTTGTGGGCTCGTGAATCACCAAAATTTCATTCCCGTTACCGTTTCCTCCTTGAGCCGCCCCATTTGCTCTCGCCATACATACTCTTGCAGCCACCCTTTCAACCTTCTTTTCAATTACTCTTTTCAAATTATAACAATTGTCGCCTCATGACCCCCGTCCCGATGATAATTACAATATTGATTCATGTTAATCCTCCCGAGATCATTCATTTCAAAAGGTGGTGGCAAATCAACACTCGCAGATTTCACTTCGTGTAGCAGCTTAACCTCAGAAACCTTACAATCCTCCTAACTCCACGACCTCCATTTTGCCCTCCATTGCGACCTCCAATGCGACCTCCGCCTCTACCGCCAGCGGATTCCTCGACCTCCTTTGCTGAGCGGCATTCCCTTCCTTTACATACTCAATCCTATCCTTAACACTTTTCTTTCCAAATGTTAGAAACTCCTTCATCAATATCTCGCCACCACAATACGCTAATCTCTCTATGTAACTCGCTTCAAAGTCGCAGTAATCTCATCCTTAACTCCCTCCTAAATGACTCGGATAGCAGACTCCGACATATACATCATTATAACATATTTGGGATCAATCTCAAAGAATTTGATTGGCAATTAGCAAAAATCTGCTGGTGTAAGTAACAAGGCCTTCTCCCGTCTTCTCGTTTAATCCCAATCAACTCCCGCAAAGACTACCAAGCCGAGCTCCCACCGATCCAAATCTCGCCAAAAACTTTCTCTTGAAGTCTTCGTACCCCTAATATGGAATTAACAGCCGCCGCACAAACCAATCCAAAGCCTCGAAGTTCCAAGGTGCTAGCAAAAGTCTTACATAATAAAGCATCATCCTTAGTCAAAATCGCCATTGTGACCTCAAATCCCGCTACATGAAGTTCTCGGCGTGCGACTCCGCATACTGGGATGTAGCGGGCAAACGAAAACTGAGCCGGCTCGCCTTCCGGATATATCTAGCAAACGGAGCGACAAAGGAGTCCTTCTCATTATCAACTACACCACCCCTTTCCAGCTTCCGCTAATCTCCTTGCCATCTCGGCCATCTCGCTTTCCCGAAACCGTCTTCTTCTCCAAAACGACTAACTCCTATACCCTTCCCTTTTTCTACCGCCTGATTTCTCGAAATCTTTGAAACTTCTCACCTCTTTCTCGCCATCTTCTCGCATCATTTGACGCAAGATCACCATCTTCTTCTTCACAATAGAGGACGACACTGGGAAGTGTGTGGCCAATGATAAACTTTAATCTTTCTTCCATTTTCCATGTACTCTCCCGCTTTTCTTTTGTGACCCTTCTATTCGCCATGACCCTTCTATTCTCGCTTCGCTTCTTTTGGCTTCTCAGCTCTACTTCCTTTTCTTGCTTCATCATTTACTACAATTACCTCCTTATTTGCTCCCTTATCTCCTCTATTTGTTGCCGTTAAAATCCCTCGCGTGATTGAGTAGGTTTCTTCTTCATCGCCCTTAGTCGCTTGTTGTTTTCAATCAATTGCAAGATCAAAGTGTTATGGATCCTCAAACTTTCTTCCTCATTCTCTACTTCCTCCTCTTGTGCGGCGGCATCACATTCCTCTCTCTCGTCGCGCATCTCGCTCCATCTCTTCCGGATTACTTGCCGCGAGGAAGAAGTATCTCTCGCTCCACCCATACCGATATTCCCAAACCTGTAAATTGGAGTGACCATGTTCCTTCCCGCTACGCCTTCCGGCCCACTACCATATTCTTCTCTCGGTGTTGACATTCTTTCCACTTACGTAATCACACTTATGAACTTCAACCACGAAAACCTGCAAATCTTATGAAGATTTGAAGATCTTGCTCAGAAACCCAGAAACAAACAATAATAAACCCAGTAATAAAACCTTTCTTCAACACCAAAACTTTCCAAAAATCTTCAACAAAGACTTCAACTACACCTTACCACCAAAAACACCCAAATCAAAGCTATTCGAAACAAAACAACTTCACAAATTCCAACTTCAAACTTTCACAACCAAACCCAGATTTGAACAAATCTTAACAAACAATTTTGAATTCAACACAACTCCTACAAATACTCTAGAAAACAGGAATCTACACCAACTCAGTTAGACCAAATTACCCTCTCCAAATATTCAACTCAAAAACACCAATTGATCTTAACAACAAAACAAACGCCACTCGCTTCCACCAACAATAAGAACAACAAAATTCCTCTTACAAATTGCCAATAACGTCAACTCATCCGGTAAATTCAATACTCCGCTTGAATCGTCCACTACACGACCCACCTTCACAATCTCAGAACAGAGCTCCCTCGATCTCAAGCCACCGCCGACGAAACTTCAATCCTCAAGAGAAAATGTGTCCCGGCAACGGAACCAATTGATGTTGCCAGGATCTTCCTCAAGAGCAACTTCACCGTTGTAGTCTATCCTCGATATCTCCGGCTCCTTCTTCTCCGACTAATCTGCACACACTCAAACGTTAACTAAGCCGGGGGCGGCTCCGGCGTAAGCCCCTCCGGCGTGAGGATAAGTGTTTGCTTGAAAGAAAGGTAAACTAACAATATTGAAGGTGGCTGTGTGTGTATCAATGGACGTACCTTTTTACTCCAGCCTTCATCTCTTATTTATACCCTTTATCCTCGTGCCTTGCATGTGACATCCTCACATTTCATGCCTCCTGCCACGTGTCACCACATCATTGGTCCTTTATAAAGTAAACCCTCAACACGTGATCATCAATCCCAATGCATAACCGTCTAATGGGTCCCACTTGGTAGATATTTATATGCCGCCTCTGGTGAACATCAACTGGGATCCCTCTCTCGCCGGATAAGGTCACTAATTATCATGTCTCGCCTCGCCATCATGTCTCGCCTTTAGTCTTTATTGCCGGCTTTCCTCATAATATGTCGTTATTTACTATCTTGGTTTTTCCCCTTCTTAACGATATTAGCGGGATATTTCCTGTCTCGCATTCCTATGATCCTCTTTGGGTTGTCTGTAATCTCATCTCCTTCTTGTGTCGTATCCCACTTTTGGGCTGGTTACTCTCTCGCTAATATATTTGGGCCAGGCCCAACCGTTATTATTTGGACAGCATCAGGGGTTTTGTTGAAGACCAATCTTGGGCCGTGTCCAAGTTTTGCTTATAGAAGCGTTTTAGCGTCATAAATAATTGTTCATTTGGTTTAGGATTAAACATTCTTAATCTAGATATATTAGGAACTTTTATAACAGTTATTTTTGCGATTGTACGTCTTAACAGAAATCTTCATATTTGGGATGAGACTGTTGTGGAGCGCGTCTTTTTAAACATTTATTAATGCAATTGATGTTTTGTTTGCTTTAAAAAAAATGAATTACGACCTTAATAAGTTAATTATCAGCGAATGTGACCTAATTTTACCAATGAGAACGAAATGAGCTTGGAATTGGCCAAACGAGGTCAATACAAGAAGATGATCTTCACAAATGCGTATAAGATGAAAATGAATTCATGAGAATGCAATAGAGATAGAAAGAGAGATTTGAAAACCTTAGCGGCGTTGAAAGCTTCTCCAGATTTCTGAAGAGTAAACGTCTTCTTCTTCTTGTCGACGGAAACGGCCATTCTGATGGAAGAGGCAAAACAACGGGAAGAAGATCGAGGTGACGGCGAGGTTACATTGGGGATTCCGGTCAACTTCGACAGCAACGGTAGCCCTAATCCCGCCATTGGGTGTTTCGTCACGGATTTCTGATTTGGAATTGGTTGAAGATAAGAAAACCGCAGAAGAAAGCTGTATTGACTAACCTTCAGCCGACGCCGCCTATCAGTAAAGGAATAGATGCCTGCATCTATAGCGAGACCATGTTTCAACAACTGCCAATCAGAAAATGTCACGTACATTTAAGTTCTATAAATGCATTACAAGTCCCTGAACTTTGGACGAGTTTAATATAAGCCTTAAAAAAATGGCAAGTAAAATGTCTTAGCGGATTGATGTAAGTCCCTCCATTAACATGTTCTTAACATGTGAGCAATTTTTAGAGTATGATCCATATAAAATCTGTTGGAACTTATATGGACTTGTGTGGTAAAAGATGAAAGTTAAATGTGATTTTTGAAAAATAGAGTTTTTTGTGAAATTTATGTGTGTGCGCTAAAATGAGCATAACTTTTGATTCCGGATGAACCACATAACGCACCGCATATCAAATTGAAGCTCTTTTTGAGACGGACAAAAGTCATGGGGCATAGCCCCATGACACAGGTTTTTATAAACATAAAGCTCAAATCTTGACAGTCAAATGATGTGCTGAACTAATTTAATTTTTGTAAATTAATATTAAAAATTTTTAATATTATTTTAAATTATTATTTTAGTTCTGAATAATGCCAGATTTGACTTTTGAAATAACAGTTTCAACTGTCATAACTATTGAAAAATCTGTGTTTGATTTTGAAAAATCAAATTTGAAAAAGACATGTGATGCTGCAGGAATTGTGCTTATCAATAATCCTCCACGTGGCAAGATTAATCACCTAGCTCCTTGACCTGAAATCAGAACCCACGACTAGCCGGATGTGTCTCCGGCGAAGACGCTCGGGCATGAGAGTAAGAATACAGTTGAATAAAGCTAAAAATGTATTGAATAATGAATTCAGAATACAAAATGGCAGTTACCTCCGCACCGTTGGTAGTGATGATGTATTTATAGGTGATGGTTGTTGTATATTTGGTGGAGCGATATGTGCTCCGAGATTCTAGCGGCAGTTACTTGTCATGAGAACATGCCTGAAACAGCCCCTGATTTGTAGGGATGCGGTTATGGAAAGGTTTGACCCTGCAAGCCTACTTTAGCTAGCTCGACGCTTGAGTGATTAGGTCGAGGTCGCCACTTGAAGAAGGGTCGACCTGACTGACGGCAGAGCATGGATCGCACTGCAAAGAGTATGGATTATAAGGTCGGGCTAAGTCAGTCGGGACCAAATAGGCCTGGACGTCGGGCTTAGTCGACTGGTATTTGGCATGAGTTTTGGGCCTTGCATTGATTGGACCTGACCCTCTTGATACGTTGGGGCAATGGCTGCCTTTAGGATTGGGCTATGCTTGCTTGGCCCAACTCGACACCTTTGGTATGTTCAGTGGCCCCCAACTTTCGAGTTGACTTTGTCGACTAGGAAGTTAAGGAAATTTTCGATGGCAAATGTTGTCACTCGAAGGTGTCTACTCGTTCTGAGGCTTAGTCGTCCCAAGATGACGTGGCACGATCCTGGACGTCGGCTATGGACGGTCAAAGATGAAGGAGCGCCGTTTTTGCCATAATGATTACAACTTTGACGTTTGAGAGTCCGCCTAGGAAATCAAGCTTTCCGCCATTAATTAGGAAAATTAATTTTGAATTTTCCCTTGCCCTTTCCAATTCAGGAAGATATAAATTCAAGAATCCTTCTCCGTTTACAACTTTTACTGCTCCTGAACTCTGTGCGTGATTCCGGCGACGATAAGGGAAATTGACCCTTGATATAAATTGGTGCTTTCGTCCTCCATTGCTCCGTTCCCCCCCCCCAACTGCTAAAGGTATCTCCTTTATCCTTTAGAATTAAGGCTTTAACTTTCGCAATTTCTTTGATTTATCCATGGCTAGGACCTTTAGTTGCGAAGCCTGGCCGGGTACGGTTATTGTAGTATCAATCGTAGAGTCTACAAACATTTGAACGGAGAGTGGAAAGAGATAATCGTAGAGGAGTGTTCTTTGATTTTGACCCGTTGGGGCTTGCAATTCACCGAACTAACTTTACCAGTGGGAGAGAACTTGGGTGCTTTAGAAACGGATGACCCAAGAGTCGTGTCATTTCATCTCTTTCATGAGCTTCTCGACCATTTAGCTGTGTTTTACGTCAAGGATGCCAATAAACCCTCTTTCATTAGAAATAGGATTGGGTTTCCTGGGAATCTAGGTCGCCCTTAATGTGTCCGCTAGACTCCCGAGACTTCATTTAGAACCGATTCCCCCGTTTCCCTCTTCGTACGTATATGGAGACTCAAGGTGAAGCTCATGCATCGACCTCGTCAAGCCCACGTATCGTTGATGCCTTTGAGAACACCGTGGTGCCTGGGCAGAATGAAAAGTGGCTACGTTCCTCCAAGGCCGCCTAGAGGAAAGCGTAATTATCCATCTCGCTAAGCATGATACATGACTTTTGTGAGGTTGATAGGAAGGAGTTTAGTGTTGCTTTGTATAGTAGGGGGGATTTCTTTAACCAATTTGGGGACACCTACGAGGAGGATCCTACCAAGGTAGCCTTCTACTATGGCCAATTCGAAGCTGGCTTGAGATTACCTTTCGACCCCTTTATAAATGAGTTTTTAGAGTGCACCGATGCCTTGCCACTTCGGGCCTAGAGCCAACACCGTAGTGGTACCGGGTTTGCTTCATTATGGTTTGTAGGTTCTTAGTGGTAATGAGCCATGCATGAGGGTGTTTAAGGAGTTCTTTAGCATTAAGTTTGATAAGGATAGTGGTATAAGTACTCCTTCCAAGCCAAAGTCTCCCAAATTATTTGCCAATCTTCCCGGTAAGGCTAGTGGATGGAACTCTTGCGTGGCGGTGGTGGAAAGTAGAAGAGGATGGGAATTTCCGTTGCCCAGTGCTGATACGACTGGAGTAGACGAGAACAACTACTGGGCCCCACATTGGCATAATGATTTGCGCAAGAAGTTGATGGAGTTTACCAAGAAGGGGGCTATCACTGGGATGCTCTAGAACCAACAAGAATAATTTTATCCGAGCCGGATTGATGGTTGGTGAAGGAGAGGTAGCGCCCATGGTTCCAAGAGTTAGATGTCGAGATATCCAGATTGGGTCACCCATGAGGGAGCTCGATTCGCATTTGAGAAAGAGTGCCACTTTTGTAAGAAGACCGCCAACTATCAGAAGGAGCGGGTAGAACATTTCTGGGGTAAGAACTCGACCATTCATTGTACCTCGATCCCTCTTACCTTTGCTTAACCGTTTATTTATGAACTTGATTCGTACATAGAACTTTTTTGCTCGTATGTAGAATAATTAGTCCACACATATTTAATTCGTACATAGAACCTTTTTGCTCGTATGCGTAAATTTTATGTGTCGACCTAACCCTCGATCATTTCAACTTTGGTGTAGTTTTAACTCCCGAGCAAGAAGCGAGTATGGGCCGAACCATTGACATCAGAAGAGCAAGAGAAGTTGTGGAGCACCCAATGCTAGAGAACATAGGGAGAGAGAGGGTGTTCTCCGTCATGATATTTTGCGACGGTGGATGTGGACCCCGTTAACTCTATACCGACGGAGGAGAACCCCGAGGAACCTGGAGGGGGACCAAGTTGGAGATGTCGCCAAGGAATGGAAGAGGTCGACGCCGAAGAAACCAACATATCCGACTGCCGTGGAGCCGCCTAAGGATGCTAGAAAAACCAGGCTCGTGGTCAATCCAAAACCAAATCCAAAGCCAAAAAGTTTCCAAGGCCAAGTCGCCCGTGATCGAGTTAGATGATGAGGGGGATGATGAAGATGATACGGCCCTCTAAGCAAGAAGATTAAGATTGGGAAAACCAAGGTGAGCTCGACAGCTGATCGTGTCGACGCTAATGAGCCAACGGAGATCGGTTAGGAGTCCCCAGCCTTCTCCCGTCCGTGTTTCTTATGCCGAGTTGATCCGATCCCCCGTGTTGACGAGCTAAGTAATGTGGCTCCTTTGACTAGGATTAACCGCTTGGCCAGGAGTACCCTGAGCCGGAGTATGGATGTGCCGTGGTCGAGGCGCCGATCAGATTTGATCATGGAATTTACCAAGAAGCCTCCGACTCCGTAAGTTTGCAGAGCTGTGGTCGGGCTAGCTTCTTCCGAGGTAACCTCGCAATCTGGTGTTGCTACTTTTATTTTGCTCGCTTATTCCGTGTTTCCATTCTCGTTTCCCAAACTTAATACCTTCCTCCTATTCATCCTTTCGCCTTCGCCATGATCGACATGGCTACTACTTATCGGAAGGCCGCCGAGGAGCAGGAAAAGCTAGCCAAGACTATGCTGGCTCGTAAGAACGAGGAACCTGGGAAGCCGGAAGGTGATCAAGCTCGCTGAAAGAAGACCATACAAAGTTGAAAGGGGAGTTTGAAAAACTGAAGGAGGAGTGCTCGGACTTGGATAACTCTTATGAAGCTTTGAAACTTTTGAAGGATAATGAAATCAAATTGAAGGAGGAGGCTTGGAAGAGCTAGGGAGGCCAACATGAACTCGCTCATCTCAAGGAGGAGAAAAATAAGGTGACGGCTGATCTTGAGCCGGCAAAGCAACAACTGGAGGAGGTTCCGCTTACTTCGCCAAGAAACAGAGGAACCGAATGCTGCTCGACAACAATGGGAGCTGGAACTGAACAATGCTGTAAAGGTTGCCAAAGATGAAGCTGTGAAAGCTTATAAAGAAAGTGACGAGCTCCATGCTCATGTCACCAAGGAAGCCAGCGCCTTCTGGGATGTAGGTCGAGCACACATGGCTCGACGTATTATAGTGATCCCGCTTTTGATATCTCACAACAACTTGCCCAATGGGCTGCAGAAGATCCCTATAATATGGCGGCTCGACCGGGACATAGCTTGGTGCCTTACAATGACAATGACTTGGAAATCATAGCTAAAGATGACGCGGCCGCCGAAGCTGAAGTTTGGACTCCTCCTCCTGTCGCTCAAGTTAATTATAGTACCATTTTAGCCGAGCTTGAAGAGCCCGACTCACCACCTTTGATGGTGATACTCCAAGACACGGGTTTTCTCGAGTCAGTAAACCAATCGGCCCCCAAAGCAGCAGGAGGAAACCGTGGATAAACAAGCGGCTACCAAAGGGTCGTCAAGGCGATCCCAAAGATTAAATTTTGAAACTGTTGGTTATGTAATGAACAAGTCCCAAACATTTCTTGTTTTTTGTCTTTATGAATACTTAGATGCCTTGGCTCTATTTTTTGGGAGGCATAGCACTTTGTAGTTTTAATTAAATAAGTCTTGGTCCACTTTGGGAGACTTACTTATGTTTAATCATATCTGACTTCTCTTTTTTGCATGTTGTATGCTTTGGATGTAAGTGTCGAGTTAGATTTAGTAGGGCAACGAGTTATCTTAAGTTTGAGGTCGTCCTGACTCTATAATGATTTGGTAGACCTCAGACTTGATTAACTTTTGGAACGAGATTGATTATAAATCTAATCTGTTCAAACTATTTAAGCTGACCAAGGGTCGAGTTAATTAGAGCGAAGTCGATTAGGAATCGGACTTGTTGAATGAACGAAGCTGATTAGGAATCGAGCTAATTAGAACAAACTGACTAAGAGTCGAGTTTGTTAGGAACGAAGTCGACTCAAGAGTCGGACTCGTTAACTGAACAAAGCTGATTAAGAATCGAGCTAATTAGAACAAACTGACTAAGAGTCGAGTTTGTTAGAACGAAGTCGACTAAGAGCCTGACTTGTTAATCGAACAAAGCCGATTAAAAATCGAGCTAATTAGAACAAACTGACTAAGAGTCGAGTTTGTTAGAACGAAGTCGACTAAGAGTCGGACTTGTTAAATGAACAAAGCTGATTAAGAATCGAGCTTGTTAAAACGAAGCTGACTAAGAGTCGAGGTTGTTGGGGTTAGTGTAACAATATGCTTGATGGAATGAACTGCGCTTTTCATTGAAGTATGGAACATGCTTACATCAATTTGACACTAGAACTACCACAAACTTGAACTTGGAAACCGAAAACTAAAAGTAGTATTTGATGAGGTGAGCGGCGTGCCAAGGATGTTTCAACTCTTCTCCTCCGGATGAGCTATCATGTAGGTTCCTTCTTCGACGACTCGAGTAACCACATGTGGACCTTCCTGCCAGAGATAGCTTATTCGCCGGGTCCTTCTACCCGTTGCCTCAATCTTTCTCAACACATAATCTCCAACTTGGAACGACCTTGCCTCGACCTTCTTTGTCGTGATAACTTTTAGTTCGCCGCTTGTAGTTGACCATTCTGAGGTAGGCCAAGTTTCTCGCTTCGTCGATCGTGTCCAAGTCGATCAATCTGCTGGTATCATTCTCGCTTCGATCAAAGAAGGTCACTCTAGCAAGAGGGAATCTCGAGCTCGCAGGTGCCACGGCCTCTCGATCCGTAAGTGAGAGCGAAAGGGGTTTCCCCGTAGGCCCCCGAGTGGTTGTACGAACCGCCCAAAGAGCAAGGGGAAGTTCGTCCAACCAATTGTTTCGTCGACCTACGAGCCCCGTCTTGAGCGAAGATAGAACAAGTTTATTTGCCGCTTCAGCCTTGTCCATTTCCTTGAGGATAGGCGATGACGATTTCCAATGTTTGATCCCTACTCGATTCATTTCGTTTCAAGGTCTGGGAGAACAGTAAACCATCATTTTGACACTATAGCACGAGGAAAACCAAATCGACACCAAATGAAGTCGTGGATGAAGTTGATAGCATTCTCCTCTCGTGATGCGAGCTAGTGGTTTGGCCTCAACCCATTTGGTGAAGTAGTCTATGGCAACTATCACATACTTGCAGCTTCAAGTGAGGGAAGGGTCCAATCGTGTCGACGCCCACATGTCGAATGGCCAAGCCGCAATTACCGGAGTCTCGCTTCTTGTTGGCACATGAGGTAAGTTGGCAAATCTTTGACATTGATCACATTGCCGAACAAAGTTGTGAGTGTCGCCTCATGTGTGGCCGTAGTACCCCAAAGTGATTAACTTGTCGCAAGAGTCCCGCCCCCGGTGTCCACCACAAATTCCACTATGCACTTCGTGTATCAATAGGGCGACCTCGAGGGTGGATGCACTTTAGTAATGGTCGAGTATAAGATCTTCCGAACAGTGTCCCTCCTTGAATGACATACCTTGAGCTTTCTTTTGATAGCTCGAGCCTTCTTCTCGTCATCCGGTAGCTCACCACTTTCTAAGTATGCCTTCATTTCCTCGATCCAACACTTCTCCCGAGTCCAATTTCTTGAGGGATCATCTATGCATTGAATTTTTACTCTTTCATAGGCCGGACTTTCGAGGAAGGAGATAGGTTCATCATGTGGTTCATCCGAAGTGGCTAATTTCGAGAGGAGGTCACTAGCTCATTGTCTTCTCGTCCAATTCCTCTCGAATCTCCTGTAATTCCAAATCTTTTATCAGTTCCTTCACCAGGTCACAAGCATTTGATCGCCGTGGCACTAAGCACCTCGTACTCGCCTCGACCTCGGTTAACTATCAATTGTGAATCACAAGAAGCCATGATCTTAGTTGCTCCAAAACACTTGGCGTACTCTATAGCCGCTATCAAGGCTTCGTATTCGGCCCGGTTATTGGAAGCATCGAATTTGAACCTTAATGACTCCTCGTACACCGTCCTGCATTCTCGGTTCAATTAGCACTATCCCAGCTCCACCGCTATTCTTGGTCGCCGATCCGTCCGAATAGACCTTCCAACAATCGTCGGGTAGACTCGATGGCGACCCGGGACTCGACTCTTTCCCTTTAACCTTTCTTTCGGAGCTCGCCGCTCGTCGTCTTCCTTGGCGAACGTAAGCTCGACTCAAGAAGTCCGCCTAGAGCTTGAGCCTTCAACGCCTTTCGAGGTCGATACTCAATGTCAAATTCAAGAAGGGCACCGACCAATTGAGAAGTCGACCCGAACTCTCCGGCTTGTGAAGAATTTTTCTTAGGGGGCATTTGTAAGAACCACAATTGACGAGCTGTAAAATAAGCTCGCAGCCTTCCTCAAGCCACGACTAGGGCATAAGCGACCTTCTCAAAGCATTGTAGTATCTCGCTCTCCACATCTCGATAAGGCCTCGTCGATGTAGTATACCGGTTTTTGAAGCCCTTCATCCTCTCTAATCAACACCGCTGCAACCGACTTGTCTCCCCACGCATGCATATACAAACAAGGTCTCTCCAAAGTGGTCGGGCTACTTAGCAGAGGTGGGGTAGCGAGGTAATCCTTCAATTGTTGAAACGACGAATGACATTCGGCCGTCCATTCAAAGCTTTTCGTCCCCTTCGTAGCTTTGAAGAAGGGGAGAGATCTCTTCGCCGACTTAGATATGAAGCGACCAAGAGCCGCTACTCTACCGTTAAGTCGCCGCATTTCTTTGATACATCGCGGGGGCTTTCATGTCGACTGTGGCCTTGATTTTCTCCGGATTAGCCTCTATGCCCCGTCGAGATACCATAAATCCAAGGAACTTTCCAAAGCAGCCTACACCAAATACACACTTGCCGGGGTTGAAGCTTCATGTCGTTTGCTCTCAAATTGGCGAACGTTTCCTTTAGGTCGACCACGTGACGTCCAGCCTTTTGTTTTGATGACCATATCGTCGACGTAGGCCTCCATGTTTCGGCCAATTTGAGAAGCAAAGACTTTGTTCACCATCCTTCGATAAGTTGCCCTCGCATTCTTCAATCCAAATGGCATCATGTTGTAGCAAGAGATGCCTCCACCGCTTGAAATGCCGTCTTGATTATGTCGTCTTCATGCATCTTAACTGTGGTACCCCGAATAAGCGTCGAGGAAGCCGAGGGTTGAGTGGCCAAGAATGGAATCGACTAGCTTGTCGATTCTAGGAAGGGGATAGCCGTCCTTAGGGCAAGCTAGATTGAGAGTAGTGAAGTCGACACACATCCGCCATTTGCCATTCGATTTCTTCACCATGACCACGTTGGCCAACCACGTTGTATGAGTGGCCTCTTTGATTATCCCCGCACTCAAAAGTTTTTGTACCTCGCCTTTGATAGCCTCTTCCTTGTCACGAGCAAAACTTCTCAACTTTTGGGGTCTAGGCTTTATGGTCGGGTTGACTTCAAGTCTCAGGAACACGACCTCTTCCTTGATTCCCTCATGTCCTTCTACCTTCCATGCGAAGACATCATTACTTTCCTTGAGTAGCTCGATGATTTCGCTCGCTCCTCAACCGATAGCCGCTTCCCAATCCGAATTTTTGGTCCTGGGGTAGGAAAGGTTGGTGATTACCGACTCTAGCTCATCCACAACTTCTAGCTCGGTCCATCCCCGAATTGTAGAGTCTCAATGATTATCTCCTTGACCCTTTGTCTCCTCGGCCCTCGTGTGGAGCTTCTCTCGCTATCATATCGTCAAGCTTATCTCGCAACCTCGCCGGTGGTGGTGCGGCCCCCGAGTTATTGTCGAGCCGAGGCATAGGTTGCCTATGATGACTTGGTCGACCATAACTACATCCGAATCGACCTCGCTGGTGTTAGAGTGACGTGTCGACTCAAGCATGACCTCGTCATTTGAGCGATAGGTCGACTCTTCCACATTGGTGATTGCTGACAATGAGTAGTTTTGGTGATCGATCGGGACAACTTTCAGTAACCATCTCAGCCTCAATTTCCAACTCCCTTTTCTTTCTTTCTCTCGAGAACATGATCAAGGTAGGCTCGAGCCGTGCCTTGTACACATCCTACTCCAAATGGTGTGGGGAACTTGACTCGCCGATGAGGGATCGATGCCACCATTCCAAGAGCGACCCGACCTGGAATACCAAGTATAGCAAGGCATAGTCACTATTTACATCAATCACTATAAATTGTACCTTCGATACGATCCCGAGGGGGTGTTGGCCTAGGTCGACGTCGAGCTCTATCTTGCCTTTTGCATCAACTCGATGGTTGGTGAAGCCCTCCAACCTACCATCATATCTCTCCAACCGCTCATCATTAAGACCCATTTCTTTAAAAGTTTTGTAGAACAAAATATCCTTGCAGCCCCCGTGTCGACTAAGAGTCTCGCTCGTCGTACATCCGTCTATGAGACCCGGGATGACGAGAACTTGCTCTCTAGCCGCCATGTTAGTAGCCAATTCATGGGGAAGAAGCCGATCGCCTCATCTCTCGACTTCTCTTCTTGGAGGCACATGTGGGGCTTTATTGAGTTGGGAAGATTTTGTGCTTGATGGCCGTGTTGCTTGCTTGCTCGTAATGACCCCTGTGTTCAATCTAGGTTGCCTAGGTCCTCGCCGTCCGCCCGCCGGCCGCTCGCTCCACCAGCTGAGTCCTTTTCACATAAGCCTCGAGTCTCCCCGGTCGACCATTCTCTCGGATGATACGCTTCAATCCCAAGCAATCCTCTCGTGAGATGACCCGGCCTTATGGTAGTCACAATATTTGCTATTGTCCCTTCTAAATTTGTTGCCTCGGGTTCATTGGGACAGAGGAGCCACTCGACAAAGATTCATAATCTCTCGTTCGACTCACCGTAAGGGGAGTGAAAGCCTCGGCACTTTCTCCGTTGCCCTAGTCCTCGTTCTTTCCATTTTTATTGTTTCCTCCATTCTTGTGGAGTCCTTTTATCATCGCCGACCTCCACCTTGGGGCTTTTACCATTCTTTTTCTCTTTCCTTTCCTCAAAGAAGAGCGACATTATACACCTTCTCAAACAACTCTTGTCGAAGTTGTTACCGTACGAACCGTGAGTTCATAATCCATGTCTCGCCGAGGAAATACCGTTTCTAAGCAATTAATGACTTCCCTATCGTTGAGGTCTTCCTCTATCTTATCAACCATTTCCTTAAACTTGGTGAAGTAACTCATCGAGCTTTCATTCTTCGCCCGCACCAAGTTATTCAGATCGGTGACGCTTATCTTCCGAGCTCCCGCAATGAGAAGCGATCCAAGAACTTTGTCCCGAAGCATGTCCAAGTAGTGATGCTACCCGCGCTGCACCGTTGAACCAAGTTAAGGCCGCCTCAAATGAGCGTGCTTAGGAGGGCTTTGCACATATTGTCGTCCTCATTGGCGACAAAACACATGGTGGCTTCCAGATGTGCTATATGACTCCTTGCATTGGTCGACCCCGAATACTTCTCCGTAAGAGGCAACCCGAAAGTAGGAGGAGGCCGACTATCTCGATTTCTTTCGATAAAGGTCGAAGAGCAAAATCAATTCGTTCGACCTTTCCAAAGATCCTTTTTCTTCTCCTCCTCCCATTGCTTCAAACTTCTTTTTCATCAACAACCATTCCCTAGCATCGGGTCTTTCATCTCTTGGAGGGGCGCAAAGATTTCGACTTACGGCCTTCACTCCTAGGGGGAGTCACCGCCTACTCCTTCGTCCCTCGTGAGAATGAGCCCTCTCTCGATCGAACCGGGACCTGGCGCCCGTCATTCCTTTTGGGCGACTGCGCCTCTCATTCCCGAGATGGCGACTGCGCTCGTTATCTCCATGTGGCGACTGCGCCTTTCTCCTCCTACAGGCGACTCCGCGCCCATTCCTCGTCTCTATGAGACCCCGACCTCTCGCATCCCGGGCCGGCGAAACCCGTCTTGTTTCTATTGGGCCGTTAAGCGCGTCCTTAAGTCGACCGAGCCTCCCGCTCTCTATTTCTCGAGGCTAGCCCTTAGGTCGTTACTCGGCACACGAACGATAGTAGGAGCTCGTTGCACTATCCCGTTTTCACCATTCTCGCCCCACACCTTCATTTGGCCTCACACTCCCGGCCCGTTGCCCATTGGAAACCCGAGTAGGGGCCACTCTCTCGCAGCGTACGTCGGCCGTTTCGCCTCTTCCACGGCTATCAAGTCGGCTGGAATTTGGGGCTCGCTCCAACATCATCTCCTTCTTGCTCATGGGGTTGGTGGAGGGACTCCGCCCCGTTTCCAACATTAAGCCGAGCTTGGACGTTTTGGAGGAGGTGGAACTCCTTGCCCATCCATATGCCTTTTCCCTCTCCTTGTGTCGTGCAATCCTCTCGCCATCAACAACACCGGTAGAGCGGTGGCTCTACCATGGGGACGATTCGGTGGGGAGGAGGCAAGTTAAGGTTCTCGCCGTTTGCGTTCGTGTTGTTGTTGTTTTCCTCTTCATGCCCAAGTGAAGCCTCGGATACGTGTCCGTCTCGAAGTCACCATTGTTGTAGGAGGGAGTTTTTTCGAGGTCAAGCTAAAGCACGATTCCCCGCAATGGAACCAAACCGATGCCGCAGAATTGTGTTTATCAATAATCCTCCACGTGGCAAGATTAATCACCTAGCTCCTTGACTCCGAAATCGAACCCACGACTAGCCGGATGTGTCTCCGGCGAAGACGCTCGGGCGTGAGTAAGAATACAGTTGAATAAAGCTCAAAATGTATTGAATAATGAATTCAGAATACAAAATGGCAGTTACCTCCGCACCGTTGGTAGTGATGATGTATTTATAGGTGATGGTTGTTGTATTTTGGTGGAGCGATATGTGCTCCGAGATTCTAGCGGCGGTTACTTGTCATGAGAACATGCCCAAAATGCCCTCGATTTGTAGGGATGCGGTTATGGAAAGGTTTGACCCTGCAAGCCTACTTTAGCTAGCTCGACGCTTGAGTGATTAGGTCGAGGTCGCCACATGAAGAAGGGTCGACCTGACTGACGGGTAGAGCATGGATCGCACTGTAAGAGTATGGATTATAAGGTCGGGCTAAGTCAGTCGGGACCAAATAGGTCGGACGTCGGGCTTAGTCGACTGGTATTTGGCATGAGTTTTGGGCCTTGCATTGATTGGACCTGACCCTCTTGATACGTTGGGGCAATGGCTGCCTTTAGGATTGGGCTATGCTTGCTTGGCCCAACTCGACACCTTTGGTATGTTCAACATGTTTTTTCAAACATAATCCTATATAAACACGCATCAGATTGTGTTCCTGGATATACAAGTTTTCATCTTCTTTTTCCTTTCTATCCTTCTGAAAGCATACAGTACATTCTCCAGGAAACAAGTTCTTCTGCAGGAACTTGTTCTGAATAGTTGTATCCTCGAGTCGACTTTCGAGGCTAGCTGCCGGGAAGCGGGGAAGAATTTTTATCTTAGGACAAAGCCATACATCGCAGGCCTCTATTCTAATTGTGACATTCAGGTTTTATCTTGAATCTGTAACTTTAATTTGTTTAAATAATTTATTTGTATCAAATATACATTATTAGTAATTTTTTTATATTCTGTTAATATATAGAAAAGTAAATTGGTCATAACAAAATCAACATAGCGAATAGATTTGATTATTAACCTTCTCCCTTTAACTTTATGAAATAATTAAATCAAGCCTGAGATTGTCAAGGAATATGTATATGGAAGGGGAAATTGCTTTTTAGGCCCCAAAGTTGGCATATTTTGTCATGTTTGGGGTTTTAATCGGTTTTGTCAGAGAAATTAGTTAAATGATGACTTACAAGTCATATTTTATTTAATGGAGGATGTTTTTGGAAAAGAATTATTTCATTTTTGTTTTAATGCAAATTGAAGGAAAATGAATAACCAAAAAAATAATATTAATATTCCAAAATATAAATAAACAAATAATATTTATTATAATAAGATTTAAAAAAATTATGAAAAAATATTTTTACTAAAATTTATATTAATCTGTGTTTTTAAGAAATAATAATCTATTTAAAAATCTAATATTTATATTATTAAGAAATAATAATCTATTTAAAAATATAATATTTATATTATCAATATTTTTTATTAAAAATTATTATTATATATGATTATGTGAAAATTAATTTATATGTGATGCACTACCAGAAACTGAGTCATTAGCGACGGAATTACCAGCGGCGGAATCATTCCGTCGCTATATAGCGACGAAAATTATGCTATAGCGACGGAATAAATTTGGCGTCAATTTTACCGACGGAATTAAATTCCGTCGCTGAGTTCCGTCGCTAAAAACGAATATTCGACGAATATTCGTTTCATTACCGCCACTAAATTGGCGCCTAAATCAGCGACGGAATACTCTGTCGCTAAATAAACCAGCGACGAAATATTTCCGTCGGAAATAAATTAAATTTGTTTTTTTATTTTTTTAATTTATCAGTGACGGAAATATTCCGTCGGTGATTATAACATTTAATTTTTAATTATTTTTAATTAAACAGCGACGGAATTATTCCGTTGGTGGAAATTAAATATTTTTTAATTTTTTTTTAAATAAACCAGCGACGAAATATTTCCATCGGCGATAAATTAATTTTTTTTATTTTTTTAATTTATCAGAGACGGATTTATTTCGTCGGTGATTATAAAATTTAATTTTTAATTATTTTTAATTAAACAGCGACGAAATTATTCCGTCGGTGAAAATTAAATATTTTTTATTTTTTTTAAATAAACCAGCGACGGAATATTTCCGTCGGTGATAAATTAATTTTTTTTATCTTTTTTAATTTATCAGCGACGGATTATTCCGTCGGTGATTATAACATTTAATTTTTAATTATTTTTAATTAAACAGCGACGGATTTATTCCGTCGGTGATTATAACATTTAATTTTTAATTATTTTTAGAACTAATTAACAAAATAACTAACTGAAAACATTAAAAAATTAACTGGAAACGTTAGAAAATTGACTGGAATTTAAAAAAACTAGCTGAAATTTTGAAAAACTAACTGAAAACGTTAAAAAATTGACTAAAATTCTAAAAAACTAACTGAAAACGTTAAAAAATGACTGAAATTCTAAAAAACTAACTGGAAACGTTAAAAAACAGACAGAAATTCTAAAAAACTAACCGAAAATGTTAAAAAACTGACCGGAATTTCAAACGGTTATAACCAGTTAAATAACTGACTGTTAGGGGTATAAAGTATATGATTTAGGGTTAGGGGTTGTGGTATAAGTATATGATATTTGAAATTTAGGGTTTAGGGTTTAAGGATTAGAGTTTAGGGTTTAGGGGTATAAGTATATGATTTAGGGTTTAGGGGTTAGAGTATAAGTATATGAGATTTGAGATTTAGGATTTAGGGTTTAGGCTTAGGGTTAGAGTTTAGGATTTAGGGGTATAAGTATATGATTAAGAGTTTAGGGGTTGGGGTATAAGTATATGAGATTTGAGATTTAGGGTTTAGGGTTAGAGTTTAGGGTTTAGGGGTATAAGTATATGATTTAGGGGTTGGGGTATGAGTTATGAGATTTGAGATTTAGGGTTTAGGGTTTACGCTTAGGGTTAGAGTTTAGGGTTTATGGGTATAAGTATATGATTTAGGGTTTAGGGGTTGGGGTAGTTGTAGCGGTAGTAGTGGTGGTAATGGTAGTAGTAGTAGTGGTGGTAGTGTGGTAGTAGTGGTAGTAGTGGTAGTAGTGGTAGTAGTGATGGTAGTGGTAGTAATAGTGGTGGTGGTAGTGGTGGTAGTAGTAATAGTAGTGGTAGTAGTAGTGGTAGTAGCGGTAGTAGTGGTGGTGATAGTGATAGTGGTGGTGATAGTAATGGTAGTAGTGGTAGTGATATATAGTAGTGGTGGTAGTGGTAGTAGTGATGATAGTAGTAGTGGTGGTAGTGGTGGGGGTGGTGGTAGTGGTGGTAGTGGTAATAGTGATGGTAGTGGTGGTGGTGCATGGTGGTGGTGCATGGTGATGGTGGTAGTAGTGGTGGTAGTAGTAATAGTTGTGGTGGTATAGTAATGGTGGTAGTGGTAGTGATAGTAGTGGTGGAGTGGTGGTGGTAGTAGTGGTTGTACGTGGTGGTAGTAGTGGCGGAATAATTATGTCGGTGTTAATTAGATTTTTTTTTTAATTTGTTTAGCTCTATTTTTATTTTATTTTAATTTATGATTTATTTATTTTTCAAAAATAATATTTATTGACTTATATTTATTTTTTTGAGAGTAATTTGTTATATTTTATTTAAAATAATTTTCATGTTTATATAAATAAAAATAATGATATTTATTAAATTAAAATTAATTAACCTCAGCGACGGAATTATTCCGCCGCTAAATATTAATTCTAGCGGCGGAATTAAAATTCCGACGGTAGAATTAATATTTAGCGGCAGAATAATTCCGTCGCTGAGGTTAAATATAAATAAAAAATTTCCCTCCCCAAAATCGTTTACGCCCTAATTTTTCTCTCTCTCTTCACGCCGCAGCGATCTCTCATCTCTCTCTCTCTTCCCTCACGGTCACGTACACCGCCGCCGTCCACCCTCTCCACACCGCGACGAAGAAGCTTCGCCGGTCACCCTCTCCACCGTCTCCGTCTCGAGCTGCTGCCGCCGTCCTCACTCGCACGCCGTCCTCTCCACCGTCTCCATCTCTCTCTCCCTCTCCACACCGAAAAAATCAACTACTCCCGAGGTTCTTTTCTTCTTCTTTCTTCTGATGTATTAACTGTTATGAATTCAATTGATAATTGGGTAAATGGGCTATATCCAAGTCTATAATTAATTTCACGGGGGAGCAAATCAGAGACTCAGAGGTCCAAGTCTTTTAGGATGGTTTGCATACTAACCTGGATTTTGTTCATTATCTTTTTGAATCTGAGTAGGTCCTCCTTTGTCTCATCCTAAAATATTCTGTATGACAGTTCTGTTTCAAAGTATTTCCCTTTTTTTGCTTGAGGGTGAATGGCAGAATTTCCCCAAACTCGATATGCAGGATGTCTGGATCAGTTTGATTGTTTGGTTATTGGGTGGGAAAGAAAGGAAAAGATCCATGTTTACATATATGGTCCTTTGTAGTTCAATAAATAACAAGGAGGAACCCAGAGTCAATTGGGGGGGGGGGGAAGACACTTCCTTCCTCACACCTGAAGAGGCGAGTTTTGACTTTTTTTTTTCTTTTTTATGAACTGATAGAACTTTGCAAATTGCAATCTTAATCTTTAAATAATTGAACTTGAGCATTCTTGGTTAGTTTCTTTGCAACTTTGTAGATTTTTGATAATTGGCAGCCACAGTAGCAAACTTAGGACTTATGTCGTTAATGGATGTTGGATATATGGGCCTAACTATGTATAGAATTTCCATTCAGGGATCTAATCTAGATAAGTTGAGAGCTTCGGTGTCGGTAGATATTGCCAACTCCGTATAACTGTCTGCCTTAGATAACAGAACATAAATGTTGATAGAGAAATATTGAGAAATATTGATAATTGGGGGGAGGTGAATGTCTCAATAATGTAACATATTCAACCGCACACTACCTTACTGGTTCTAGATCCCATTTTGGGGCTATTGACGGCATCGCGGACGGTGATGCATGTTGCCTACGTTTGAGCGCATGATATCAATCCTGGCACCCTAGATGCACCTTAGGTCGGATCTTGTGTAAAGTCAAAGGGGGAGGGGGTGAATGTCTAAAATTAGGAAGACTTGAATGGATGTATTATTAAGGAATTAGACTCCTAATCATTGTCTAAAATTAGGAAGAAAACTCTTAGTGACACTTATGTCATTATAGGGTATTGTGGCTAATGGTTAACATCTTAAAATATAAACAAGATGAGAGCCTTTCTCATCCACAACTATCAAAATCCGTTCATCTTTGACCAAGAAAGACAGAGCAAACAAGTTCTCGACTGTTTGAGCAAAGGATTTTCGGTTTAATAAGAGTTTTTCCAGTTTTACTGTCCTCTTCTCTCTATAAGGATCTCAAACATCACAGCCATGTTTGTGCGTGAAAGTGTCTGTTTTCTCTTCACCGGTGTTATACTGTTACCTTGTTTTTACTTGTGACAATATCTGGGTGGCGTTAACAGAGTTAAGTGAGTTTTTTCGAGCGTTAACATCGACCACATTACGTGTTGATCACATGAAAAAGCTTGAGGAGAGCATCGTAGTGACTTTGTGCAAACTTGAGAAGATATTTCCTCCTTCATTCTTTGATTTTATGGAGCATTTACCGGTCCACTTGGCATACGAAGCTAGAGTCGGTGGTCCAGTTCAATACAGATGGATGTATCCATTTGAGAGGTAATTGAATTTATTCTATTTTTAAATAATTTGAGCGTTAACAATATACCTTCTTTAACATTATTTATGTTTTAATCTACGAATGACTTTTAGGTATCTAGGCCAATTGAAAAGGAAGATGAGCAATGGGCCATGGTCGAGGCCTCAATTTCAGAGGCTGTTATTATAGATGAGATTGTTGCCTTTGTCGGAACATATTTTCATCCTGATGTTGATACGAGATTGACTAGGGTTGGCCGCAATTACGATGGTGGTTGTCCGTCTAATGAAAACATCTCTGTATTTTCATCCCCTGGTCGGTTTCTCAGCAAACGGGTTGGTACGCGTACGTTAACCGCTAAAGAGTTTGCCGCGGTCTCACTCTATGTTCTTATTAACTGTGACGAGGTTGAGGAATATATCAAGTAAGTCATTGATGTTATGTTTACGCTGTTAGTGTTATGCCCTAGGCCTATGATTGATAGACTTATGTGTTGACATTATTTATTATTATATGAGATGTTTATCATTTGATTATTATATGTTTCGTATATTTGTTTATAATAATCTCCGTCCCTAATTATTAAGAGAATAATTAGTATAATTGTCAATGGATAATCATACGATGATTATATGCATAGAGATGCACATTGAAATTATGGGTACTTGTTAGAGAACAAGTGACTGGACATGACCCGCATGAGATTTATGTCATGGTCAAATGTCATAATTAAATCTCATACGGTTACTTCATTTAGTCCCTAGACCTGAGATTATCATGACCTTACATATGATGAAAGTCATGTTTGATTTTAGTCAAACGGTATCTTAACACGATATCTATAAAGGCTATCTTTGGCATGATCGGATTCATGATGGGAAGGATGATAAGTCAAGATGGAATTTGTCCCTCGGAAGGGAGATGTTTTGCTTGGGCCCCTCGATGAGTGATAATGATGAAAGTGTATGGCCGTATCCCAATATGATTGGAATTATCATTATACTCAAGAATCGAGAAAGCATTGAACAAAGACAAGTTGACAAAGACCATGACTTGTGTTCAATATAACATCGTGAGAAAAAGGAAGTGTACCATTGGAAACGTGAACTCTTACGTTATATTATTTGGGTAGACATAATGGCTTGCTAGAGTCCGCTTATGTCTTATGAGATTCGATATGATCGAACTCATTGCCAACATAATATAATCCTATTGGGTCACACACAACTAGAATGAATTGGTTAAACCAAGGGAAGAATGATTGAGAGTTTCTGTAATTGGCAACCTTTGTCACGCGACATACTTAGCCATGTGGCTGACTATACCGCGCGACATAACTAGCCACCAGACGCGGATTGACAGCCTGGTCTCCTAATTCGATTAGGAAACATATTCATACTAAAGTAGTATAAATATGAGAGGTCTGTCAACCCTAATGAGCTAGCCGAAATTTTCAAGCAAAATTCATAACAAAATACTCTCAATATTCTTCAAGGTTTTGATCTAGCAATCATCAAGAAATCGTTCTTGAATTCATTCAAAGGTGTGGATACCGAAAGAGGGTCTTCGCTCGTTCATCGATCAAGGCCTAGAGTTCAAGCAAGTTGAAGAACGAAGTTTGTGATTCGATATCACATAATCAAATCGTTCGATAGCTCAAGAACGGAAAGCGTTCAAGGTTGGTAAAATTCTATCTCATAGGAATTTAAATCAATTGTATAGAACGGATCCTAGGGCTTCTTGGGTTTTATGTTTTTTAATGCTTAATTCCGCTGCGCATGGACCCGTAAAACCCAACATACGCCTCGTCGATTAAATTATGCATGTTTAATTACCTGCATATGAAATGCCTTGTTTAACCCTATTGCAGAATGTTTAAGATTTAGCTCAGAATTTATCTCCAGAACTCATCGCAACTAGGACAGACAGAGAATTTCCAAACTGGCTAAGGAAATATGTAAATATTTCGTTTCATTCAAATTTATTCTATACACTTTTTGAAACATTCAATCTTAAAATTGTATTAAATTGGTTACATATTGTCTTATAGATAGATGAACATCCGGGTGATGCCAAAGCTGCGAGGTTACGACATTTAGCAGCAACTCCGTACTTGAACGTTAATTTATACAACGGTTATTTCGTGAATGGCTATGTGTTTCATACCAAAGCTTATGGGGGCTCTAAATTAACATGGAATAGCGGTGTGAAGCTTAAAGGAAACCTTGATTATTATGGCGTCCTGAAAGAAGTAGTCGAGGTGGAGTATTTGGGTGGAAACAATGTTGTCTTGTTCAATTGTGATTGGCGAGATGCTGTACGAGGTGTTAAGAAGCACGCCATATTTGACCTCATCGATGTAAAGGACTCATCCAGACATAATGGCGACGACGTCTTCATCTTAGCATCTCAAGCACAACAGGTATACATGACTCCCTACCCTCGTCGGCGACCCGACGGATGGTGGGCTGTCTGGAAGACCAAGGCTAGGAGCATGATTGACAACCTACCCTCGTCGACAACTACAGAGTCGTCATTAGAAACACCCTATCAAGAGGATGAAATGCCAGTGCCACCTAACATTTCATCAGCTAATCATCCATTAGATGATGTCACCCATATTCCTCAAAATGTTGATGAACCTGTAAGTGCTCCAATTTGAGCTTGTTAGAATTTTCGTTAGAAAATTAACGAAAGTTATAACATTTCTAACAATTCCTAACAATCCTAACTTTTCTAACAAAGTGAGGGTAAAATGGGCATTGTTATTTAAGGTTAAAACTTAAAAAGAATCTTAAAAAAGAAAAACAAAAGAATAAAACCACAAATAGAAATGCTGGAAACATAATCTGGCTGGTCAATTTGAATTTTGAAAAGAAATATTCCCCTTGTCCAAAGCTGGAGCTGCATTTAATGAACAAAGTGCACGCCGAGGGGACTTGTCCGCGCGGATGAGTTTGCATTTTCAGGAGGGCTATAAATTGAGCCCTCCGAGTACAAAAATAGGGAGGAAAAACACATTTTGCACCGAACCTGCGGCGAAATATAGAGAGAAAACAGTGAGAATTCACTTGAATTGTCACCATTTTCTCTCCAATCTTTCCCAACTCATACTCATCCACTCACTCTCATATTAAAGCCCTAAACACTCATACACTCAAGCCAAACACTCAAGAACACAAGGAAGATTGGTAAACCCTCCTCTTCCTAACCCTAAATCTCATCCATGCATGCATCTTCCAACTACAAAATGTAGTTCCTTCATCTTCTTGCTTTAGATCTAAGAAGATCACCATGGAAGACCATCTCCATGGATGATCTTCTACAAAGATCAAAATTATTTTTAAGCTTTCTTACTTTCTTGCAAAGAAAACTCATTTTCAAAACCCTAAAAACCATTTTCAAGCATAAAATCTTGATTTCAAAGGATAAAATTCCCCTTCCCAAGCAAATGAAGTGCTTAGTCCTAATGTACCCCAAGGATGGTTTGGTATAGTTAATTCACCACTAAAATGTCTAGTGATCACTAACCAAAACCTAGGGAAATGGGGACAAGCATGGATGCAAAACCCCCCTTAAAATCATATTTTCTTTCTTGAGAAGTTGCTGTCCAGTAGCAATTTTCTCAGACCTCAGTCCATGGTCTTAATTTTTGGACACAGATGAACTTGGAATTTGGTGTTGACTACAAAATACTTTTTGTAGACAACATCCAGAGCTTTCCAGACATATTTTTACTTTATTTTTTGGGTGAGTAAAACTCCTCTTTTAAAATTTTCTTTCAGAGGCTAGTTTATCAGCTTCTGGGAATCCAGATCTCATATCTGAGGTTTCCAGAAGGTTTTGACCCCTCAAATCTTCTCCAAAATGGAAAATTCCTTCGCACAAACTTTATTTAAGGTGTCTAGAACAACTTTCATTCTCTGATTTTATCCAGATTATGAAGTTTTAAGACCCTTGAATCCATTTCAAAACCAAAGGTCCACTGCCTTTTTCATTCTGGCAGAAATGACTCTCAACTTCAAAAGGTCTTTTGAGTACCAAATCTCAATCCAAAAATCTTCCAAAAAATCATGGGATCAGTTTAAAGTCTTAAAAAGATATCCCAATTTTTACTTTTCTGAGTTTCAAAGTATTTTGGCCAAAACACACACACACACACACAAATGATTTTCAGCTTGGAAGACTCGTTTTACGAGGCGCGTCGGGTGCACACTAACGTCCTTCCCGACGCGTAACATGACCTCCGAACCTAAATCTCTGATCTCGGGCTTTTTTCAAAGTTTTGGCCCTCAAAATTAAAATGGCGTGGCGACTCCGTTTTCGTTGATTTTCTTTTAAACAAAAAATGGGAAAATTTTCGGATACACACATTCATCACAGTGGCGACTCCGCTGGGGAATAAGCTTTTTTTAAAAAAAATGGTATTTGGTATATTGGTGGAAACCACTAAATTTCCCGTTATCGCCTCCTAACACGAGTCGGGGATAAATTGTGGTCTAACAATCCCACGTACCGGTATCACCGTTTTCAAAAAAAAAAAGCTTTTGAGGGTCAAGCTTCCGTCCCGACTTTGAAAATCATTTTTGTGTGTGTGTTGATTTTTGCACAGCTTTTCATGTTGTTTTGGCCGCCGGAAAAAGTCAAAATTTTGACTGTCGGAATAATGTCCCTAATCGTCGAAATTTTCGTGCTTACGTGCTTATGGGCTCATTAAAAATTTCAAAAAAAAAATTCAAAAAAAAAGATTTTCAAAAAAAAAGAAGAAGAAAAAAAATTCTCAAAAAAAAAAAATCATGCATCATATTTTTAAGATACATAAAAAAAAATTTCTATTTTACTCGTAAAAGAATATAGATCGCTTGCACACTACGCGCACGTGACCGTACACCGCACACTACGCCCTTAACCCGGGAAATCCTTGTCGCGGTCCGTTTGGTCTTATTACGCCTCTCGGATGAGCACAGGACTACCCAAACATCCCATGGAGCCTCGTGTCGACCATGCACTTGTCCGTGACACACTTTGTCCGAGACCCGCTGGTTTTTAGTCCGGTCTCGTGTCATGCCCCGTCCGCTGTATAGACCTTTCCTTTCAAGCCTTTGTCGGCATACCGACTCAATATCTTTCGGGACCCTAATCGCCGAAGTTCCGCCGGTTTTCCGCCGCGGACTTTGACCAAGATATTGACCGGCGCCTTGACTTCGGCTCGATCGGCACAAATTATACACCGACTCCCAAAGATTGACACCGAGTCATCAAGGATTAATGATTATTCCATGCCTAATTACGGCTAATTGACAACAAATCAAGATCAATCGTGGACATTTATCGCTCCAAATCATGCCGACTTTTCGTCGAGCCCCTGGACATGATCTTGACTTTTGACGTCGCCTTTGTCCGTAATTTACATCGAATGCTCGTTAAGACTCGATTACCCGCCAGACTTTTAGGATCGTTTTTCTTTCGGTCGGTGGGACCCGCTTGCCCTATAGGACCTCGCCCGGGCCGTCCCACCCCGGGAGGTCGAAATACGTGTGGAATACGAGGGGCTTATAGACGTAGTGACGGGGCCCACCGATCCAGAATCGAGTAGTTTGCGAAAAGAAGAGCAATCTTTTCCAACCGATTAGGTTAATAAAACATGTTTTAAGTAAATGTGAACAAATAATCGCATGCCGCATGAGCCTAAAGCCCAAACACCTACCCTCCTTCCATTCCTGCACATCTCGAACCTTCATGTCCTTTCCCCGCAGCCTCCGCACAAAGCTTGGTTTCGGGCACCAGGTCACCGTTTGATCGCCTGGGAAGAGTCAAGCGCATCGTCGCCCTCACCATTTGTTCCGACTCCGGTTTCGTAATGTCCGCATCGCCCGGTAATGATAGGGATAACGTCACTCCGCCTCCCGGACCCCTCGCACAGCAACAAAGTGGAATCGCTAGCGTAATGTATGAGGTTACGACAGAAGCACGCCTAAATGTACCTTATGGAGGCTATTAAGAGTCACGGTCCGGCCGCCACCTCAATCCGTATGGCACCTTCACCGTGGAAGAAGACGAGGATGCCAACCCCACTCTCGGCCGCCCGATTACACCAGATGCCGCCACCCGCCTCCTATGGTGCCACTACCGTAACCCATGCTCCTCGATTTTCGGGACACCAGCCTCCCCAACCACGTACCACCGGATCCATGCACTCGACGGCACAAATCCGTTGGGGCAAAATCAAGATTTTAATGTCTTCTCATGGTTGGGGCTATCTCGAATGCCACAGCCTAATCGGGATCCCTCCTCGCCCGGAACCGATCAATCCGACCCTCACAAAGAATGCCTACGCTCGAATGCCGCCGCAACTTGGTTCTCGGGGCCACGCCAGGAGCCCCTCCTCGTAATGCACTAGTTCACCAAGCTCCTCACACAAATCCATTCCTCACTCACTTCTATGGGTTACCAAGCCTCCATCCCGGATCATCCGAATCACCAGACCACAAGACTTCCGTGTTACACACCTTCACCACAAGCAGCCATGCAATTCAACAATCCGGACAAAGCAGCCTCTCACTCAAGCCTACTTACGGGCCCCACTGAAATCCAAGTTATCCGGCTACATCGGGGTGCCCCCACCTACTTTGCCAGTTGAAAATCAACAGCAAGCCGCAAGGTTCTACCCTTTTGCTCAGTGCTCCTACTCATGCTCCCCAGGGTAACTCAGCCCCAGGACAGGTTTTCACCTACGTCCCCGGATCGGCCGTTCCCTCCACCAGCCCGCCTCCAAGTGGTAGCTCCTCTCTCTAGCTCACCCACTAGCTTGAATGCCACTGGTTGCCCGCCACAAGACCCTCATCCGGCCTGGTTCATGGAACAACACAAGGAAATGAAAGCACAGATCGCTGAACCGATCGCCAAGAAGTCCGCTCTTCCGGCCTACAAACCCGGACTCCATTGTTCCTCGCCCCACAAATTCGTGATGCCTAATCTCGGATCTCTTTGATGGGACCGCATGCCCGAAAACCCATTTGGACACATATACCCCGGCGATGAAAGCCAAAGGATGTACCAATCAGCAGCTGGCGACTATTTCAGTCTATCCTTGAAGTCCATTGCCTTAAAGTGGTTCTTCCGTTTGAAACCCGAAGCCGTGGCTACATGGGACCAGTATTACCAATGCCTTCACGTAAAAATATAAGGCCAACTTGGGAATGGGAAACAAATAGAGTTGACCTACAAACAACAAGCAAATGGCCCCGATGAGAATGTTGGGGACTTCTACAAGCGGTGGAATCTCGAAACTCGTTGAAATGGCCATCCCCCTTCCGAAGAGGAACAACCGGACATTTTCCAGCCATGCTTGAAACCACATCTCGAGAGCCTCCTCGCTCACTTCCCATACTCGTACTTACGGGCCATGGTTAACTCTCAGCCTAAGTTTGAAAAGGCCTACAATCAAGAACCTGGGCCGCCGCACTCGCCACGTATATCGGGCTCCTCCCGCAAACACCGCCTCGGCTCCCGCTAAAGGCAAAGAGATGATTAACTATGCGGGACAGAATGTAACAACACGACTCCTTTTGCTCCCAGAAAACCAAATGAGCCTGCACCACGGGTCATGAATCTCGAAAACTTTGGAATGCCTCTCGAATGACATCTTTAGGGGATCGGTGAAAGAAGGCTTGCCGCTGCCTTTAGAGAATTTCCAACCCGTAAATCCGAATGCTCCCGTGGATACTACAAAGTATTGTGCTTTTCATCAAGCCCACGAACATCCGATCGACAACCGCTTTACTCGAAAAAGGCAATCCAGGCTAATAGAGCAAGGAAAGTTGGAAGGCCCCGAGGGGCCTAACACACTCAAAAATCCTACGCCAAGGAACCATAATCGTGTGAATATGATTGAATGCGGAGAATCTTCACACGCCCAGTGAAGATGCCGATGAAGGTCCCCAAATACCCGTGGCCAACCTTGTCGAGGATCCCGACCCGGATTCCTCACCCTTGAGGATATTGAACGAATCGACCCATCTTGGTCTCATGTCGAGACTCCTTGCAAGAATACGAGGCCCGCTATTTCTCGGATGAAGGAAGGCCGATACCGAAGAACCGGGCTGTTCCTGCTCAAAATATGAGAGGACCATTTACACAAGATGGTTAGAACAATCGAGAAGAATCGAACAAGAAAGCTTCCTGGGCTGGCGCCTCGTACCGGGGCTTATCAAAGAAAGAGGCCGAAGAGCGTTCCTCGGAGCTAGTACACTTCGCAAATTGGCTTTGGGAGAGCCCGAATATGATCCCGAGAACAGTGAAGAATCTAAGAGGAGGATTCCTTCTATATCCCGCCCGGTGTCAAATACGTGCCACCTCCTCTCACTCTTCCCCCAGCTTTCGGGAGAAGAAGCCGAATCGCAATTACCACTTCCAGAATGGGAATATATGACAATTTTGCGGCCGCACGCACCCATATTCCCCAACGGGTTTGATCGGCGTTCCTCTCCGCCGAAATCCCTTAGTATGGGAAGAAGATTCCGATGACAATGATGATGATGATGACGAGAGTGAAGAGTCAACCGAGGCCCCGTATCCGAAACAATTTGGAACAATCATGCCGTAAATGAGCCCACGGGAGCCGTGCACAATGGCCGGTTATCGCAAGCGTTTACGAAGAAGAAACTTCGGAAGACGAATATGAGACCGAGGACATGAAGGCCATGAAGTTTCATGGATCCGAGCACGTGGATGTCTTAGAATTCAACACCGCCTACCATGCTTTGGGGGAAAGGGTTTTCGTGTGTCCGATCCAGCCGATAGTCGAAGATCTCGATCGAAAGAGGAAAATTAACTCCCATCCGCCCAAATGAGAAAATAACCATGGTTAGATCAAATCCACCCCGTAACAAAGTAACACTCCTTGTCGTGGTTACCCAAGAAGAGGTCACCTTTCCCGAATGTATGTCGCCTTTCAGAGAAGTCCTAGAAACCGGCATGATACCGGATGCGCCTCCCACACGTAACGCTATAATCATCTCTAACTCGAGTATTACGTAAGGGAATCGTAACGGCCGCACTATACCGGGGATGAGGTCGAAAGCCGCCGAGTCCCGACAATAGCGACTCTTGTTGCATGATAACTATGAGCAAGGCCGGCCATGAGAGTGAATCTGAGGACGCCCTAGCTCGCTGGTCATCCAAGGGGCAACAACACAACCCTGCACTCAAAGGCCTCGTGACTTGGGAAGCGCTATAGGTGGCCGCTCGAAATTACCCGGATCCGGCCAAGCGCGCGGAGCCCCCAAGATCTCGCGTTCGTCGCCGTTCGGGAAGTCGCCCGATCCGAGAGGCAAGCACAATCGCGCCCTAAGCATCCGGCTTATTCCGTTTTAGCATTGCGCGTTGGAGGTGTCTCGCCGTTTTGCTTTCGCATTTTGTAGAGTCGCCACGCCGTTTTTATTAAGCCCAAAACATTGAAAAGGGCATCGCTTAAAGATAAATTTTAAACCTGTTTTTGTGTGATGAGATTTTGAGTTCGGAGGTCGGATGACTCCTCGGGAAGAGAATATTAGAATATTAGAGCTCACCCGAGTCGCCTCGTAAAACGAGTCTTTCGGGATACCCCTAATATCCTTTAAAAAGTTGTGTGTGTGTGTGCGTGCTTTTAAAAATGCATGTCAGATCGGATGTCTACATTGTATTGAAATGTATTGAAATAGAATAGGAAGGAAGCCTTACCAATGTTGGTTCGTGTCTGCCTTCCGCAGGGAATAGTGTTTGAGGTCTGAGTAGCGTTCCTGGATTGCTTGATGCCGTTGTCCGCGGACGCAGTTTCGCGTGAGTTGAAACCTGTAGCTGCGTTCAGCGCAGGGTTCGGCGTGCGTGGGGATCGTCTGGGATCGGTCGGGCAGAGGTTCGGCGTGCGTTGGAATCGTTGGTTGGATTCGGCGCAGGTTCGGCAAGGTTTGGGATCGCCGGTTTGACTCGGAAAGAGCCGGACACCGTGGGAAAGACCAGCAAGGCCTCTGAGTACCACGAGGGGCCTCGAGTACCTCGAGAGTGCCTCGGGCAGCGCGGGAGCGTCTCGGGAGCGCTCGGAGAGGCTTCGGAGCACCTCGAGGGGGCTCGGAAGGCCTCGGAAGGATCCGAAGGGGCCGGGAATGCCTCGAAAGGTCTTAGAAGGGGAGCCAGAAGGCTTAGGGAGGAAGAGAGAAGTGGGAGGTGTGTGAAATGAGGGAGGGGGAGCCCTCTATTTATAGTAAAAATTTCGGAGCAAAGAGGTCCGTACGGACCTCTTAGGTAATTATGGATTTCCGGGATTTGAGGGAATCTCGTGGACTTTAAGGGGATTTTCGTAATGATTATGTCTGGTGCAAAGAGGTCCGTACGGACCTTTTGGCATGCAAAGAGGTCCGTACGGACTTTCCATGCTCTTGTGAATGTGATGGCAAGCTAGCTCTCGTCGAAAGCTTTCCAACCATATATGGCACGTCTCAATCGGAGTTCGTATGAAGGAGTTATGACCTCCGGAAGTTTGCCTCTGGTTTTGTCGTATGCTGGGATGGAGAGCGATCCAGATTGGGGTACTTACAGAAGCCCCTCGACGACGTCACTTATGAAAGAAGTGGGGTCGCCGATAAGATAAGGGTCCTAATCTGGATCGCGTGCTGGGAGAGGAAGTGACCGTGTAGGTCAGTGCGTGAGGACATGGCGGTGTCCTGTTGTGTGACCGCTAGGCCGGGCCGGGTCGGACCCCGCGATAGGATTCCTACGTATCCCTAGCGGGAATCAAGCCCGATCGTAGTTCGTGTGTGGGGTGAGTGTTTGTGAGTGCGGGCGTGGTGGTGCCCGAAGTGTTGTGTGACCGCCGAGGTCGCTGATAGATCGGTGATGTCCCTGACATGCGGTGACCGCCGAGGTCAATTGTGAGGGCGTGGTGGTGTCCTGGGATGGAAATTTTATGATTTTCCTAATCGGGTGGTTTAAGGCCTTCCGGGCCGGAGATAGTGATTTGGGAGATTTATACGGTCTTCCTGGACCGAGTGGTTTAGAGCCTTCCGGCCGGGGATAGTAGTTTGGCCGATTTATACAGCCTCCTGACCGAGTGGTTTAAAGCCTTCCGGCCGGGGATAGTGATGGGGGGAGGTTTATACGGTCTTCCTGACCGAGTGGTTTAAAGCCTTCCGGCCGCCCGTGGTGAAGTAGTGAGGTTTGTGGTGATGGACGTGGCGATGTCCCGAGTTGAAGCTTAGTTCGGGAGTATGAACCTAAGTTGTGACCTAGTTCAGAGAGTATGACCTAAGTTGGGACCTAGTTCAGAGTATGACCTAAGTTGGGACCTAGTTGAGTATGACCTAAGTTGGGACCTAGTTCAGAGTATGACCTAAGTTGGGACCTAGTTCAGAGTATGACCTAAGTTGGGACCTGGGACCTAAGTTGGGACCTAGTTCAGAATATGACCTCAAGTCGGGACCTAGTTCATGAATATGACCTAAGTTGGGACCTAGTTCAGAGTATGACCTAAGTTGGGACCTAGTTCAGAATATGACCTAAGTTGGGACCTAGTTCGTACACTGTCTGAGTATGACCTTAACGTATGACCTGCGGAGACTTAGTTCAAGAAAGATGACCAAGTCTGGGACCTAGTTCGTGAATACGACTCCTAAGTTGGGACCTAGTTCAGAATATGACCTAAGCTGAGACTATTCTAAGGCGCCCGGACCTAAGCTCCGAGTTTGACGGGCATTTTCAGGATCCTATATGGAACTTTGTTTGTGGGAATTTTTGGAAAGGCATCATGCCGTGGCCGATTCTTCTTTTATGTAGCATTTATTACAGCCTATGTCTTGCGTTTGAAGTTTATTGACATACCCGTCGTGTTTACCCGCAGGAGGAGGCACCTTGCGAGGAGGAGGAAGTTGAATTGTCGAGGATGTGGGGCACCTCCGACCGAGATGAAGAGGACATGGTGGCGTCTGGGCCGAATTGCTGAAGTGTTAGAGGGCATGGGGCGCCTCGATCGAGTTGTTGAAATGTTGAGGACGTGTGGCGCCCCGACCGAAGTACTGAAATGCCGCGGATGCGGCGCGTTGGATCGAAGTCGGTGAAAGGATGAGGACGCGACGGAGCCTTTGTTCGAACTTGCGGTGAGGGCGAGGTGGAACCTCTGCTCGAACTTGGTGAGGGCGAGGTAGCGCCTCCGTCGAACTTGCGGTGAGGGCGAGATGGAGCCTCTGTCGAACTTGGTGAGGGCGAGGTAGCGCCTCCGTCTCGAACTTGCGGTGAGGGCGAGGTGGCGCCTCTGTCTCGAACTTGGTGAGGGCGAGGTAGCGCCTCTGTCGAACTTGCGGGGAGGGCGAGATGGAGCCTCTATCTCGAACTTGGTGAGGGCGAGGTAGCGCCTCGTCTCGAACTTGCGCGAGGGCGAGATGGAGCCTCTGTCCGAACTTGGTGAGGGCGAGGTAGCGCCTCTGTCCGAACTCGAACTTGCGGTGAGGGCGAGATGGAGCCTGTCGAGGGCGAGATGGAGCCTCTGCTCGAACTTGGTGAGGGCGAGGCGAACTTGCGCGAGGGCGAGATGGAGCCTAACTTGGCGAGGGCGAGGTAGCGCCCGTCTCGAACTAGGGCGAGATGGAGCCCGGGCGAGGACGCTGGGACGCCTGTGTCGGACAAGGAGAGGAGGGATGGCTCATCTTCTTTTTCCTTCTTCGTTCTTATTCCTGTGGACTTCTTGGATTATCCGGTTGAGGAAGGTGCTGGGTTCACCGAGGACGATGATGTGGCTGGCGGAGGCGCCGAGATGCCGAATTTCTCGTTTGTGGAGGAGGATGATGATGAATCGGATTAGTGAGCTCTTTTGCTTTTCCTCTTTCCATTGTTTTTTTTTTTTTGTAGAGCAACAGACATTTTGTACTGTAATAAAACACTTGTATTTGCACAACGAAAGTATTTTATTTAAGATGTAATGACGTATTTGTGATTCCCGGGATTGACCTAGGAATTGTTGCTAGCTTATTATTATTTTTGTGCATGTCGCATGAGCTGGGAATGCATTTGTGGTTAATGGAGGCTGAGGCAGCTTTGGCAAGTTTTCTGAGCAGTTGGGGCCGGGCAGCTTTGACAGTTTCATGAGCGGTGGCGGGAGTGATGTCTCCTGGGACGCGTTCGCTTTGTGCTTGATAGCCACTCTTTCGGGGTTGGCTACCTCAGGATATGTGACGGTGCTCGTTTGATATGGCAGGCCATTGTCGGGCGGGCGAGGATATCGTTCCTTTGGTTCCAGGGAAACCTTCCACGGTGTAGATCATCCGTGATGAGGGACCGATTCATGCGGGGAAGCCCTGCTTTGCTTGCATTATGGTTGCGAGAGAGGCTTCAAACCATGCCTGAGTCTCCGGCGTCTCTTAGTCCGTGGACGTTTGCTCGGTGACCTTTTGTCTTGGACATGGATCAGTCTGCTTGGGAGAGATGGATGGCACATCTTGGTACGCATCAGATTCGTTGGTGGGTTTCCCTTTGGGGGATTGAAACTAGGAGGGCTCGTCGGGAAGGTTCCTATGTTGTCGAGTTCCGTGTTTGCCTCTGGTCCTCTTTCTCTCGTGTTCCGTTGCTTGTTTCCCGTCGGTTCGGGATGAGGCAGAGCCTTTCTTTGCCCGGGATGACATTGCCAACGTGGAGGTAGCTTCTTCGCATGACAGATCCCGATGCTTTTATGTATTTTCCGAGGGTATGGAAGTATTCCGCTTTCCCTCTGTGGTGCTCCTTAGATGCCGGAGAATGTTGTCTTGACCATCGAGTACTGGATTGGTATGAGTAGCATATCGGGCACCCAAGTGGTTTTGGGGAGCGGGCGTGAAGCAATTGCAGGGCAAGATTGTCGTCTCCGCTATAGCCTTAGGAGTGCGAAGCTTGGTCTAACCCTCGGGATGTCGCGGGAGACGCTTTGTTTGACTACGGGACTCGAGTTGACAGGCGGCGGGGAGAGGTCCCCTTTGCGGACTCGCAGGGAGGAGATCCGAGCCGAGGCACGGGTGAACGATGCTCGAGAGCGGCGGTTCGTTTGACACGACAAGGAGGACTCCCGATCTCGGAATGAGGAGACAGAACTCGCTCATGGGGAATGAAAAAGACTCGTTGGGGACGAGGGAGGAAAGGAAAGAGTGATGAAGGGCCAAACGCGAGTAGCATGGAATGACCTTCGAAGCACCGAGTATCCATTCATCGACATCGCAGACACATTGATTGTTAAATGTTTTAAGTCGTCTTTTAGCATGTTGTGAGTTTGAGAGTAGACCGTGCTTGAACTCATCAAGAAGTGTTTTAACTGTGATGATTTGTGATTTACTTTTAAAGCTTTGTCGAGACGCAAAATCTCTTGCTTGCTTCTTTCCTGAGCCTTGGTGGCATCAATTTTTGGAATTTTGTGTATTCCTTAGACCGAACCAATGAAGGCTGCCTACGTTCCCCTCGACCGAGAGGCTCAGTGCGTAGTTCGACCCTCTTTTGTGGGAGAAATGACTCGTAATGTACACTTGCAAGGGCGTATTTATTTTTGAAAAGGTGGGAACGGGTCCCCTTTTGTGAGAATGCCTTATTTGATGTAGGCACAAAAGAAATGCTTTTGGGTTTGACTCTTTTGAGAGAGTATGAGTACTGAAAAGCTTGTAAAAGTGTATGGAAGCCCTTGCGACGGAAAATCGGTGTTTAGCTCTATTGTCCTATTTTGTAGAAAAAGAAGACTTGTCGAGACATCTGAAAACTTGATTTGTTCACAATGATCACTTGTTTGCTTAAAACCCTTTGTTGATGTTCGGGTTATTCAACAATTAAACCTGATATGCTTTGATTAATCACGAGGAGAAAGTCAACCGGTATCAAGGATCGAGTTGGTGCAGTGTGAAAGAAGGTTTGTGTATAGGAGAGGTCATTGATGAGACCGGGTTTGTGGATTTGTATGTGTTTATGATCGGACCATTTACGGATGCCTACGTTCCCCTTAAGAAAAGGAGCTCAGGTCGACGTAGTTCGGGATCGAACCGTGTTTGGCTTTGGGGCCAGGGCATCAATATTTGTGCGGCCTTTGACGAAAAGGCTCGGAAAGTTGAATGATGAGGCACGGGCCTTGAGGTGATTTCTTGACAAGTCGTATTTGACGGTCTTTTCAGTGACTCCCTTGCTTCTTGATCGTTGGCTCTGGGTCTTTGACCTCATTTATTTTTGTGAAGCTTCTGCTTGAGCTCTTTTTTTTTTGTAGCTTCTGCTTGAGCTTTTTTTTTGTAGCTTCTGCTTGAGCTTCTTGTTTTTTTTTTTTTTTGAAGCATTTGAGGGCGAAGGCAAGCCCCTGCTTGAACTTTCTTAATGCGCACGAGGGCGAAGGCAAGCCCCTAGATTGTTGTCGACATGGGGTCAATCTTTTGATGCTGAGTGACCTTTTGTTGTCCTTTGATGTTCCTGCCGTCGTTGACTTGGTCAAGGTGATGGTGGGGACATGTTTTGGAAAGTGTATGGCTTGATGGAGGCCTTTGTGTGGGGTATGGTAAGGTGTATGGGGAGCTACTGATTGACTTTCTCACACCAATTAATCAAAGCATTAATCATTTGTGGAATTACTTGTTGAGCAATGCAAGTGATCACATAGAACAAAACCATTTCATTAAATGTAATGTGGGGTGCAAAATAATGTCTCAAGTCTAGCAAGAAAAGAAAGAAAACTTTCGTATGGAAAATTGAAGACTTAATTACAATGTCCGAGGAGGACTTGATTGAATGAGAATAGACTAGAACCTACGAGGTGGGTGTATGATTCTTTGATTTGCGTCTCTTTGGACTCTTCAAATAGCGGTTCCCAAATTCATTTTGGTTAGAACATTCTCGGCGGCTTGGGCCCGATTTTCTCTCGTTTGACAACATGCTTAAAGATTTGTTTAAGGCATTGTTCATTAATGTGTCTGCGTCTTTATCAAGTGAATCATTATTAAGCTTGTTTTGGTTAGTTAATTTATCATTTGTTAAAGTGGCAATGTAGGGGATACTCGGAAAGGTCGAACTTTTATTCGAAGCATAAAGAAGCGCGATTTTTGTTACAAACACATAATCTTCAGCATAAGGCCGTCGACGACTCGAGAGACTTAAACTTTAAACACGACGGACTCGGGGTCTTTTATTTTAGAAGCTAGACTCTAGGAGGCGGGGTTAGATCAAGCTTCCGGACGATTTCTTCTTTCTTGGTTGTGGGTCATGAGAAGGTAACCCGGTTCCTCAATGGCATTTTTGACGCGCTTGAGAAGGTCGAAAGGCTTCTCAGCGATGCTTTCCCCAATTGTTGTTGGGGAATTGATTTCCGGCTTGTCTGGGACCGCGTGGGCATTCCAACTTTCCTTCTTCAATCAGCCTTTGGATCGCTTGTTTTAGTATGACGCAATTGTCGGTGGTGTGGCCCGGGTAGTTGTGAAAAGCGCAATGCTTGCTCATATCCACGCTTAGGTTAGGATTCCTCGGCTGATAATTCTCAAGGGGCTTGAGCATGTTACGCTTCATCAACGCCTCAAACACTTGGCTTAGAGGCATTCCAAGGTTGTCGAAGTGCCGAGAACGCCGCGTCCGGGGAGGATTGTTATTTCTCGGGCGCTTGATCGCGGCTTCCTTGGACTCCGTTCGGATGTAGTGGGCTGGATCGCTCCGGCGGCCTCCTTTCCTATGTTTGGAACAAAGGCGTCGAATTTGACGAGGCCGCTGGTAGCGGTGGGAAGGAGCAAGAGTGGCTGGTGTCTTTTGTAGGCTCAGCGTCTTTTCGAACTTGGTACCGGGATTGACCATGGCACGAAGGTCAGGATAGAAGTGGTGGCTAATCAAGGCCCTCAGAGATGGTTTGAGGCGGGAATGGAAGATATCCATTTGCTCTTCTTTGGAAAGCGGATCCATTATCTCGCTAAGCTTCCAATTCCATCTTTTGTAGAACTCGCCAACGGGTTCATCATCCTTTGCTCGGTGGCTTGCGGATCGTGGCGGTTTGTCTCCCACTCAAGATTGGCGCGGTACTTCTCTAGGAAGATCTCGCCGATTTGGTCCCACGTGGAGCGGTTTTACGCCTTTACATTGAGGAACCATCTTAGCGCTGTGGATTTGAGAGAATGCTGGAAGTGGTCCGCCATACTGTTGAGGTTGCCCCTTTGGCTCTCATACCCGTGACGTAGGTGTCGATGTGGGTTTTTGGGCATTGTTCCGTCAAACTTTTCCATTTCCGGCATCCCGAACTTTGGAGGGAGAGGGACCACTTTGTTCGGATCGGTAGGCGGGAGGAGTCCTTCCGAGAACTAGCTAGCTTGCCTTCGCATGTCTTTCATCCGTTCGATCAACCAAGCCATGCCGCGAGGGTCACTGCTCTGAGGTGGGTTACCGTTGTGGACGGAAATCGAAGATGGAGGTGGATTGGGCGATGGGATCGCCATTCGGGAGTCTTGGGGAGGTAGTTGAGTGTATACCAACCCATACCACAGGGTGTTGAAGTTGAGGGCGTGATTGCCGGAGTCCGCTAAGGGCCGTGTTTGGGAACTGGGGAAACGATTCGTTAGCCCCAATTGGCGAGCTAGCAGGTGGCAAACTTGGAGATGTCGGGATATCCGCTCGGGATGCCTGTCCCCGGTAAGAATGGGGACTTCGATTGTGATTGCGAGGCTCGTATAGAGGCAAAGGATTGAATCCCGGGGGATACCGAGATGCACTGGGATCTCGCGGAGCGAGGCACGTATGTGTCTTTGTTGGTAATGAGCTTGATGTGCGTGCAGAGCCGGGAAACCGACCGATTCCCGAGGCGTGCATGCCTGAGCCGCTGACCGATGCCGGTGAGGGGAGCTTGAGCGAGAGCCGCTTTGCGTTGCTTGGATCTCGTAGCTTGGCGGAGGCGGGACCCGATAGCTTTGAGAAACCTGGGGAGCCGGTATGTCTTCGTCTTCTATGAGAACAAAGGTTCCATCGGGTTGGGGAATCTGCAATCGTTCCTCGAAGACGCAAGGTGTCGACGATCCGTGCTTCTTTGTTCTTCTTGGCGCTTCTTGATGGCTTCGAAGGCTCGCGGCACCTCCTCCATTGTCCGGAGATTCCTTAGTGGCGGGGTTCCGTTTCCCTCACTGTTATCCGTTGATCCCGTCATGGGGAGTATTGGACGGTGCGGACCGTTGAAGCTGGAAGGGCTATCGGACCTTGTGACCTCAATAATCCTTGAAAAGGCGGCTTCCAGTGGATTCTCAACCACTCTCGGTCACTGGAGGGGGTGACGGGCAAGGTTTAGACACGGGAATGGCCTAACGGGATAGAAGGGGAAAGCTCACGTGGCATGCGGTTTCCGTTTCTTTTATTTTCTCGATTTTTTTGTTGTTTTAATTTACTTAAAACAGTATTTTCTCGTAATCCTAGGTAGGTTGGAAAAGATTGCTCTTCTTTTTCGCAACTATGCTAGATCCCGGGTCGCTGGAGACCATACGTGCGGCTATAAGCCCTCGTTTTGCACCTCGTATTTCGACATCCCGGGGTGGACGGCCTGGGCGAGGTCCTATAGTGCAAGCGGTTTCCACCGGCCTAAAGAAAAATCGAACCTAAGGACCGAGCCTTTGTCATGTTCGTTTTGATGCGTTAGCCATGTGAATAGTGAACCGAGCCGGCCACCGAGTCAAGATCGTGTCAAGAGTTCGGCATGACCTCTCTTTACCTTGCTTGCGCAAGGGATGCGTGACGTTAGGCGTTGGCCGGGTCATATCGTCATGGCTGACGTATCAAAGGCGTGATGACATGGTGTCATGCGAGCATGGATGTATATCCGGGACGGAACATCGTGCAGGTGTAGCTTCGGAAATCAAGATCGAGTCAAGATTTTAGCATGACCTTTCATCGCTTTGCTTGCGCAAGGGATCTTGAGTTCCGAGCCTTGACTCGAAAATGGCCGGCATGGTATATGTATCCAGCCGTATGACACGGACCGGGTAAAAACCAACCGAGTCCGGGACAGAGTGTGACTCAAGACTCAAACGTGCGTGGTTGACGCTTGGCTAGGATGGGATGTTTGGAATGATCCCGCGCGCGCCAAGAGGCCTAGGAAGACCAAACGGATCGCAACCGAGACCACTCCGGGTTAAGGGTTGTAGTGTGCAGTGTATCCGAGGCAAGCAGGCGCATAGTGCGTGTAACCGAGGCAAAGAGCAGTGTGAGTAGAGTGCGGTGTAACCGAGGCGGCAGTGCGCGTAGTGTGCGGTTTCTAAAATTCTTTTTCTGAGTAAAATAGAAGTTTTTGAAGAATTTTAAATGTATGCACAGAGGTATATTGATGCATTTTTTTTGTATTTTTTCTCTTTTTTTTTTTTTTTTGTAAAATAAAAACGAAGCACGTGCACACACACACAACAGTTAAAGGAAGGGGTAAAATGAAAGTTTGACCCTCATCATCGTTTTAAAAATCTTTTGTTTTGTTTAAAAGTTTTTTAAAACAAAAAGTCCTCAATGGAGTCGCCAACCGAAATTACCCGGATCCGGCTGCGCGAGCTCCGGCATCTCGCATTTCGTCGCCGTTCGGGAAGTCGCCCGGATCCGAGAGGCAAGACAATCGCGCCCGCATCCGGCTTATTCCGTTTTAGCGTTGCGCGTTGGAGGTGTCTCGCCGTTTTGCTTTCGCATTTTGTAGAGTCGCCACGCCGTTTTTATTAAGCCCAAAACATTGAAAAAGGGCATCAGTTTAAAGATAAATTTTAAACTGTTTTTGTGTGATGAGATTTTGAGTTCGGAGGTCGGATGACTCCTCGGGAAGAGAATATTAGAATATTAGAGCTCACTCCCGAGTCGCCTCGTAAAACGAGTCTTTCGGATACCCCTAATATCCTTTAAAAAGTTGTGTGTGTGTGTGTGCTTTTAAAAATGCATGTTTGTATCGGATGTCTACATTGTATTGAAATGTATTGAAATAGAATAGGAAGGAAGCCTTACCAATGTTGGTTCGTGTCTGTCTTCCGCAGGGGAATAGTGTTTGAGGTCGGAGTAGCGTTCCGGATTGCTTCAGGGATGCCGGTTGTCCGCGGACAGAGTTTCGGCGTGAGTTGAAACCGTAGGCTGCGTTTGGGCGCAGGTTCGGCGTGCGTGGGGATCGTCGGGATCGGTCGGGCGAGAGGTCTCGGCGTGCGTTGGAATCGTTGGTTGGATTCGGGCAGGTTCGGCAAGGTTTGGGATCGCCGGTTTGACTCGGAAAGAGCCGGGACACCGTGGGAAAGACTGTGCAAGGCCTCGGAGTACCACGAGGGGCCTCGAGTACCTCGAGAGTGCCTCGGGGCGCGGGAGCGTCTCGGGAGCGCTCGGAGAGGCTTCGGAGCACCTCGAGGGCTCGGAAGGCCTCGGAAGGATCCGAAGGGGCCGGGAATGCCTCGAAAGGTCTTAGAAGGGGAGCCAGAAGGCTTAGGGAGGAAGAGAGAAGTGGGAGGTGTGAAAAAATGAGGAGGGGAAGCCCTCTATTTATAGTAAAAATTTCGGAGCAAAGAGGTCCGTACGGACCTCTTAGGTAATGATGGATTTCCGGGATTTGAGGGAATCTCGTGGACTTTAAGGGGATTTTCGTAATGATTATGTCTGGTGCAAAGAGGTCCGTACGGACCTTTTGGCATGCAAAGAGGTCCGTACGGACTTTCCATGCTCTTGTGAATGTGATGGCAAGCTAGCTCTCGTCGAGAGCTTTCCAACCATATATGGCACGTCTCAATCGGAGTTCGTATGAAGGAGTTATGACCTCCGGAAGTTTGCCTCTGGTTTTGTCGTATGCTGGGATGGAGAGCGATCCAGATTGGGGTACTTACACAAAGCGAAGATCAGACCCTTGCTCTTGGAGAACTTAACCAACCCCTCAGGCACTCGATAAACTCGTACAGCCCGGTCCCAATGACGATTTGTCTAGGACTCATCAAAGCTCCTCGGCCCAAGACTGGAAGCCGGTCCCACAGGTCAACCACAGACTCCACTGATCCTCGAGTCTTCATCTTGTTATGCTGCTGCGTCACAAAGCGATCTCCACCCTGCAATTGAAAAAAAAAAAAAAAGAGAAAGAGTCAAAAAAAAAAATTGCATTAAAAAAAATTGCATTCAAAAAAACAAAAAAAGCATACACATGCATCATAGACATAAAATTTTGAAAAAAAAAAATCGGGCAGCATAACGGCATACAATGGACTCAGCCCCACTTTCCTTGCACAGAGGAAAAGAGTTTTCAACAACCATTCATTCATTCATACATAAAAAAAAACATCCCAATAACATTGAGTCAACAGAAGAAAAAAAAAATTTCCGTCCCATTTTTCATGAAATAGCATACATAAACAATTTTTTCAAATCATTCATTCAATCAACGGAATCAAAAACCCGTCCCACTTTTCACAGAAAATCACATTCTCAAAAAAAAAAAATGCATTCATATCATTCATCATCCCATTAAAAAAAAAAATCCTACAAGAGTGCATACATGCATACATTCATGTCCGTCCCAAATTCGGACGAATTCCTTATCATTTCATATTTCAAAAAAACAAAAAAAAAATGGCAAAATGCCCATTCTTTTCAAACACATTGCTACATGTAAATCATCAAAAATCCAATTTCAGTGTCAAAAAAAAAAACATAATTTTTGAATTTAAAAAAAAAAAATGCAATTTTCGAATTTTAATTTTTTTTTTTTGGCAAAATGCCCATTCTTTTTTCAAACAAAATGCATTACCCATATACTCATTACAACATGCAAAGCATCAAAATCAATTTCAAGCAAGAAATCAACAAAAGAAGTGAAGAGATTCGAAGTATACCGTTCGAAGACTCGGATCAGTGGCCCAATGTTGCCATGCATCGGGGTACGGCTCCTCCGCAATCGATTGCGAAAGGGTGTAATGCCTCCTCATTCGAACGAGCTCCAATCGTCTCTCCGCAACCGGACCGCGTCCTTGGCCTTGGATAGCAGCTTCCCCGTGTTCCATTGCTTGAAAATCAAAGAAAATCGGAAGATTTCGAAGCTTTTTTGGCCAACAATGGCGGTTTTTGCACTCTCTCCCTCGTCTCTCTCGAAAAACTGGAAAAAAAGGTGAGGAAGAAGGGGAAGGGCGGCGGCCCTTCATTTAAACCAGTCCAGGTCGCGTTCTGGTCCGTGCGGATGAAAAGGAAGTGGCAAAATGACCCTTTTGCCCTTTAAAATTTCAGGACTCTGCAGTTTAGTCCTCAACTTAACAGAGTTAACCAAAGTTAACCAAAGTTAACCCCCTCTTCAAAAGAGCTTCCCGGCAGTCAAACGTAAGTCCGATTTCTCCGAGAAAGTTAACGGAATCCCGTTTCTTTCATCAAAATCATCAACGGCAGTCAAACGTAAGTTCGATTTCTCCAAGAAAGATAACGGAATCCCGTTTCTTTCATCAAAATCATCAAACGGCAGTCAAACGTAAGTCCGATTTCTCCGAGAAAGTTAACGGAATCCCGTTTCTTTCATCAAAATAATCAACGGCAGTAAAACGTAAGTCCGACTTCTCCGAGAAAGATAACGGAATCCCGTTTCTTTCATCAATATCATCAACGACAGTCAAACGTAAGTCCGATTTCTCCGAGAAAGTTAACGGAATCCCGTTTCTTTCATCAAAATCATCAAACGGCAGTCAAACGTAAGTCCGATTTCTCCGAGAAAGTTAACGGAATCCCGTTTCTTTCATCAAAATCATCAAACGGCAGTAAAATGTAAGACCGATTTCTCCATGAAAGATAACGGAATCCCGTTTCTTTCATCAAAATCATCAAACGGCAGTCAAACGTAAGTCCGATTTCTCCGAGAAAGTTAACGGAATCCCGTTTCTTTCATCAAAATCATCAACGGCAGTCAAACGTAAGTCCGATTTCTCCGAGAAAGTTAACGAAATCCCGTTTCTTTCATCAAAATCATCAAACGGCAGTCAAACGTAAGTCCGATTTCTCCGAGAAAGTTAACGGAATCCCGTTTCTTTCATCAAAATCATCAAACGGCAAGAAACGTAAGACCGATTTCTCCGAGAAAGATAACGGAATCCCGTTTCTTTCATCAAAATCATCAAACGGCATCAAACGTAAGTCCGATTTCTCAGAAAGTTAACGGAATCCCGTTTCTTTCATCAAAATCATCAACAGCAAAAACGTAAGTCCGATTTCTCCGAGAAAGTTAACGGAATCCCGTTTCTTTCATCAAAATCATCAACGGCAAGAAACGTAAGTCCGACTTCTCCGAGAAAGATAACGGAATCCCGTTTCTTTCATCAATATCATCAACGGCAGTCAAACGTAAGTCCGATTTCTCCGAGAAAGTTAACGGAATCCCGTTTCTTTCATCAAAATCATCAAACGGCTAGCCAAACGTATGTCCGATTTCTCCGAGAAAGTTAACGGAATCCCGTTTCTTTCATCAAAATCATCAAACGGCGATCGAAACGTAAGTCCGATTTCTCCGAGAAAGTTAACGGAATCCCGTTTCTTTCATCAAAATCATCAAACGCAAAGAAATGTAAGACCGATTTCTCCATGAAAGATAACGGAATCCCGTTTCTTTCATCAAAATCATCAAACTAAGGCCAAACGTAAGTCCGATTTCTCCGAGAAAGTTAACGGAATCCCGCTTTCTTTCATCAAAATCATCAACGGCAGTCAAACGTAAGTCCGATTTCTCCGAGAAAGTTAACGAAATCCCGTTTCTTTCATCAAAATCATCAAACGGTCAAATAAACGTAAGTCCAATTTCTCCGAGAAAGTTAACGGAATCCCGTTTCTTTCATCAAAATCATCAAACGGCAGTAAAACGTAAGACCGATTTCTCCGAGAAAGATAACGGAATCCCGTTTCTTTCATCAAAATCATCAAACGGCAGTCAAACGTAAGTCCGATTTCTCCGAGAAAGTAACGGAATCCCGTTTCTTTCATCAAAATCATCAACGGCAGTCAAACGTAAGTCCGATTTCTCCGAGAAAGTTAACGGAATCCCGTTTCTTTCATCAAAATCATCAACGACAGTAAAACGTAAGTCCGACTTCTTCGAGAAAGATAACGGAATCCCGTTTCTTTCATCAATATCATCAACGGCAGTCAAACGTAAGTCCGATTTCTCCGAGAAAGTTAACGGAATCCCGTTTCTTTCATCAAAATCATCAAACGGCAGTCAAACGTAAGTCCGATTTCTCCGAAAAAGTTAACGGAATCCCGTTTCTTTCATCAAAATCATTAAACGGCAGTAAAACGTAAGACCGATTTCTCTGAGAAAGATAACGGAATCCCGTTTCTTTCATCAAAATCATCAAACGGCAGTCAAACGTATGCCCGATTTCTCTGAGAAAGTTAACGGAATCCCGTTTCTTTCATCAAAATCATCAAACGGCAGTAAAACGTAAGACCGATTCCTCCGAGAAAGATAACGGAATCCCGTTTCTTTCATCAAAATCATCAAACGGCAGTCAAACGTAAGTCCGACTTCTCCGAGAAAGATAACGGAATCCCGTTTCTTTCATCAAAATCATCAGTGGCAGTCGAACGTAAGTCCGACTTCCCCAGCAAAAGCTAACAAAATCCCCAGCGAAGTTAACGAAATCCCATCAACGGCCGAAACCCCAACATCGTTTCGAACTATGATTGGCTTGATTCCTCTTAAGGATACGTAGGTAGCCTACCATAGGTCCAACCACCAGACCAAAACGGTCACCCTCTCCTTCGGCAGCAGATGAAGTCCACCGAAGGACCATCCATCCCAAACCATTAAGGGAAAACATTTCAAATCAAGGTCCGAGGCACCTAAAAAGCCATCATCATCAAGGTATGAGGCACCTAAAATGCCATCTTCAAGGTCTGAGGCACCTAAAACGCCATCTTCAAGGTCAGAGGCACCTAAAATGCCATCATTACCAGGTTGACACCTCAAAATAGTCATTCCAGGGTCAAAGACCCGAACTACGATTGGCTTGATTCCTCCTAAGGATATGTAGGTAGCCTATCTTTAGGTTCAGCCACCAGACCAAAATGGTCATTCCTATCCCCAGCAGAGCGGATATACAATCTCAGCCACCAAACCAAAATGGTCATTCTTATCCCCAGCAGAGTCTCTCTCAGCAATCGACTGCAGAACTCGCTCATCAAGGTTCGAGGCACCTAAAACGCCATCATCTCCAGGGTCAAAGACCCGAACTACGACTGGCTTGATTCCTCTTAAGGATACGTAGGTAGCCTATCATCAGGTCCAGCCATCAGACCAAAAATGGTCATTCCTATCCCCAGCAGAGCGGATATACAACTCCAGCCACCAGACCAAAATGGTCATTCTTATCCCCAGCAGAGTTTCTCTCAGCAATCGACTCGCTCATCAAGGTTCGAGGCACCTAAAACGCCATCTTCTCCAGGGTCAAAGACCCGAACTACGGCCGGCTTGATTCCCCATTCGGGATACGTAGGTAGCCTATCATCAGGTTCAGCCACTCGATCACTTGATCATCCTGTCAAATATGGAGCCTTACTCTTATCGAAGACCCCTCTTCCTTCGAAAGCACCATCGCCGAGGGGCTACTGTAAGTGCTCCAATTTGAGTTGTTAGTATTTTCGTTAGAAAATTAACGAAAGTTTTAACATTCCTAATATTTCTAACAATTCCTAATATTTCTAACCAAGCAAGGGTAAAGTGGGCATTGTTATTTAAGGATAAACCATGGAAAAGAATCAAAAAAGCAAAAGATATGGTCAAAAACCCGAAATAGAAATGGCTGGGACATTTTCTGTTGCTTAATTTGAATTTTATTCCTTGTGTCCAAAGCCTGAAGCTGTAATTAATGAACAGTGCACGCTTCCTTTCTCGTCCGCGCGGATGACTTTGGAGTTTTCAGAGGGCTATAAATTGAGGCCTTCAGTCACAGAAAAAAGTAACAACACAATTTGCAACTGCACCTTGGCAAAAAATAGGGAGAAAACAGTGGGAATTCACTTGAATTGCCACCATTTTCTCTTCAATCTTTCCCAAACCCCACTCACTCAAAATACTTTCAAATCACTCTCATACATACTCTCATACATACACTAACTCAAGCTCAAATCACCCTATTAGGAGGAGTATTAGAGAGAAAACATAGAGGACTTCATTGTTATCTACTTGTTTTCTCTTTAACCAACTCAAATCATCAACCCTAAACACTTTCAAACCCTAAACACATTCAAGCCTTTGAATCCATTCAAACACAAAACACAAGGAAGATAGGTATAATCTCCCTCTCCTTACCCTAAAATTCATCCATGCATGCATTTTCAAACTCCAAAATGTAGTTTGTTCATCTTCTTGCCCTAGATCCAAGAAGATCACCATGGAAGTTCATCTCCATGGTTGATCTCCTACAAGGATCAATATTCTCTTCAAAGTGTTCTTACTTACTTGCAAATGCATTTTAAAAAACCTAAAAACCACTTTCATACATCAAATCTCATTTTTAAAGGATAAAATTCCCCTTCCCAAGCAAATGAAGTGCTTAGTCCTAATGTACCCCAAGGATGGTTTGATATAGTTGATTCACCACTAAAATGTCAAGTGATCACTAATCAAAACCTAGGGAAATGGGGACAAGCATGGATGCAAAACCCCCCCTTAAAATCATGTTTTTCTTCTTAAGAAAGTTGCTGTCCAGTAGCAATTTTCTAAGACCTCTGTCCATGGTCTAATTTTTTGGACACAGATAAACTTGGAATTTGGTGTTGACTACAAAACACTTTTTGTATCCAACATCCAGAGCTTTCGAGACATATTTTTACTTTATTTTTTTCGTGAGTAAAACTCCCTTTTTCAAATTTTCTTTTAAAGGTCAGTTCCTCAGTCTCTGGAAGTCTAGATTTCATATCTGAGATTTCCAGAAGGTTTTGGTCCACCAAATCAACTCTAAATGGGAAATTTCTTTTACATAAATCTTATTTAAGGTGTCTGGAACAATTTTCATTCTCTGAGTTTCCTCAGATTCTGGAGTTTTGAAGCCCTTAAGTCCATTTCAAAATAAAGTGTCCACTGCCTTTTTCATTCTGGCAGAATTGTTTTTCAACATCAAAAAATCCTTTGAGTCCCAAAACTCAATCCAAAAATCATATTAAAAATCATGGGATCTGTCCAAAGTCTAATAAAGAATTCACAATTTTTACTTTTCTGATTTTCAACTTATTTTGGCCAAAGTAACACACACACACACACACAAATGGTTTTTAATGCTTGGAAGACTCGTTTTACGAGGCATTCCGGGTGAACACTAACGTTCTTCCCGGCGTGTAACGTGTCCTCCGAACCCAAATCTCTTATTTCGGGCATTTTTCAAAGTTTTGGCCCGTAAAACAAAAATGGCGTGGCGACTCCGTTTTTCCGGTTTTTATTTGGTTTTCAAAGAAACGAAAAATCAAATTTTTTCCGCGAGTTGGAAAATTTCAACATCGTCACACCCTCGCGGTCCAATATCTCAATCGCGACCTTCCGTGGTCCGATATCTCATATCTCGACCCCTCGCGGTCCAACTCTCAATCGCGACCTTCCGTGGTCGATATCTCATATCCCGACCCCTCGTGGTCCAATCCTCAATCACGACCTTCCGTGGCCAGATATCTCATATCTTGACCCCTCTCGGTCCGATTCTCAAATCGAGACCTTCGCGGTCCGATCTCAACTCGAGACCTCCGCGGTCCGATCTCAAATAGTCGATCCCGACCTTCGCAGTCCAATCTCCGATCTCCAATCGAGACCTTCGCGGTCCGATCTCAAATAGTCGATCCCGACCTTCGCGGTCCGATCTCCGATCTCCAATCGAGACCTTCGCGGTCCGATCTCAAGTAGTCAATCCCGACCTTTCACGGTCAAATCTTTATTCTCGACCTTTCACGGTCCAATTTTCGAGCCTTAAAGCCTTGAGCCACATACCCCTTCCGAAAACTAAGCCATACCTTTCGTTTCCTGCAGCAAACAGAGAGTGGTTCAGAATTCCGGGTCAGCGCCTCGCCAGTACGATTACGGCGGCATCGGACGGTTCCTCGGTTCCTCGGTTCCCTCGGCCCGGACTTTCCGATATGTCAGACTCACCGAGAAATCGTGACGGGAATGGAACCCCGCCACCGGTAACAGATATGACACCGGAAGAAGCCATCCGGCTCTGTGAGGTTCACAAGAAACAGAAAAGGATCAGCAGAATTTCAGGGTACAACTTCTGAATGATCGAGGTATAGCAGTTATCCCCCAGCCAAATGCTACTTTCGTCCTAATCGAGGACGACGATCCTTCACGATCAACTCCCCAAACCTTCGACCAGGTTCCTCCACCGTCCAGCTACGGGAATCCTTCAAATCAAGGAAACAGCCGACCGGGGCTTCATACTGCCACCTCTCAAAGCAACCCTGTCATATACGGCCAAGCCAATAATACCCCTTTCACTCAATACAACCAGCGCAGCTCTGGACCATCTCAAACAAATCCCAATATCCCTCAAAATCCTCCCAGGTTCACTTCCTTCTCTCAATATGCTCAGTCATCAAGTTTCGTCCCCGTGACTTTTCCGACCCATTTCTTCGGACAACTTGTATCTACTCCAGCTGCTCCATGGCCTCAAATCCCTCCACTTTCACCAGTATCATGGGCACAAACTGATCACTGCCTCGGTTTGCGGTATGGAACTCAGAAGTTAACAGAAGATGGAAAGCTTGAGCGTCCTGGCAATTCAGCAACAAAAGAGCAGCTAGAGTAGGGGCTACCTATCCTCGAGATCTGTCAATTGTCTTTTGGTCAACCTTCGTAGGTTCTAGTACTTTCCTCGTTCAATCAAGTCCACCTCGGACATTGTAGTTAATCTTAAAGTTTCTATAAATAAGTGTCTTTTTTCTCTTCTTGCTAGACTTGAGACATTATTTTCACACCTACATTACAACTAATGAAATGGTTATATCCTAAATGATCACTTGCATTGCTCAACACATAATCTCTGGAAATAACTAATGTTCTGATTAATCGGTGTGAGAAAGTCAACTGGTGCCCTCCCCATACACTTTCCTTACCCCACAAAGGCCTCTATCAAGCCACACACTTCCCAAAAACATGTCTCCACCATCACCTTGACCAAGTCAACGACGGCGGCAATATCAAGGAACAACAAAAGGTCACTCAGCATCGAAAGATTGACCCCATGTCAACAACAACCTCGGAGCTCGCCTTCGCCCTCGTGCGCATAGAGAAAGTTCAAGAAGGAGCTTGCCTTCTTCCTCAAGAACTTAAAAACAAAAAAAAACAAAGAAAAAGAAAAAAAAAAGAGAAAAGTTCAAACAAGAACTTCAAAAAAAAAAAAGAAAAAAAGAAAAAAAAAGAAAGAGAAAAGTTCAAAGCAAGAACTTCAAAAAAAAAGTGAGGCGAAGGACCCATCACCTCCAATGAAAAGCTTGACAGATGGGCAAACAAAGTTAAAGCTCGAAGAATGGAGGTTGTCGATAACAATGGAGCGGTCAAAGCAAAGGCAAAAACACATCATAAGCCCTTACGCTACATTCAAATTCTTTCTCCCCCGGTGAAAGATGCTGACCAAGAAGCAATGGAATCACGGAAGAAGCCGTCAACAACGACTTGTCAAGGAATCACCTCGAGGCCCGTATCTCATCATCCAAACATCCCATCCGAGCCTTTTCACCAAAAGGACCACAAATGTTCATACCCTTTTCTCAGAGCCAAGCACCGTTACGCCAGAACTACGGCGACCTGAGCTCCTTACAATGAGGAGAACCTAGGCAAACAGAAACGGTCCAGAGCATAAACACATACAAATCCCATAAACCCGGTCTCATCAATGACCTTCCCCATACACAGACCTTTCTTTCACACACAGCCAACTTTGATCCGCGACATCAGTTGACTTTCTTCTCACGGTTAATCAAGACATTTGTTCATATCGGGATTAATGGTTGAACAACCTGAACATTAACAAAGGGTTTAAAGCAATCTTGTGATCATTATGGATAAAACATGTTTTCAGATGTCTCGACAAGTCTTCTTTTTCTACGATAATAGGAAAATTAGAGCTAAACACTGTCTTTCTGTCAGCAAGAGCTTCCATACACTTCTCCAAACCTCTCTACGCTCATACTCTCCCAAAAGAGTCAAACCCAAAGCGAGTTTTGGTGCCTGCATTAAACTAGGCATCCACATAAAATCGGGATTCGTTCCCACTTCTCAAAAATACGTCCTTGCGCGTATACATTACAAGCCATTCCTCTTATACACTTTGGTTGACCAATCGAAAAAAAATCAAGGACGGTTGCCTCGTCAGGCCACATGGGGTTCAACTCAGATTGGGGCTGCATCAGATTCACTCTAGAATCCCCACAGATGACCAGCGATTCCTTCAAACTGGGGCTTCACCAAGTCATTTCTTCAGACTGGGGCTTTGCCACGCAAAGAGAGCTTTTTCATCCCACGGGTCTACTTTGAGTTTCGATTACTGGGGCTTGTCAGAAGCATCTTTCGGCATTATGATTTTAATCAGAACTGGGCCTTCTCAGATGCAACTTCAAAAGATCAAAATCTGAATCCTCATGACACCTCTGGGCAGCAGCAGCAGCAATGGCAGTTTTTCCACAACCCAGTGGTATCCTCCAACTTGCTCAAATAGCTACCAAAACACTTTTGGATACATCCCCAACACATTTCCATACATACAACACAAAACATCCCCACAAAAGGCCAAAGCCAGAGCCGCAACCCGGTCGGCCCGCGCCCAAAGAAACAAGTTCCGGAAAGAAGGACCCGATCCTCACTCAGCTCAAGCAAACCTAGGCGATCATTTCCCTTTGGTCCCTTCTCACGTCTTCATATCCTCACAAGCTCAAGCTAGAGGAAAGTTTGGCCCGCACCATGGTCCCCGTGGGCCTTGACCCCGAGTAAAGTAATTCAGATGATCGGTAACATCCACTATGGCAACATTATCACCTTCACAGATTTGGACATGCCAAAATATGGGGCTGATCACAATGAGCCGCTCTACATTACAGTCCAGCTGGACGAGCGTCGCCTTCCCCGTGTGATTGGTAGACGGAGGTTCCGGAATGAATGTCTTTCCCGCCAAGATGATGGACCTGCTTGACATCAAGCACACAGATTTGAAGCCTTCAGTCCACACTGTCAAGGCCTATGACTCCACTTCCCGTACAGTTCTCGGGGTTGCTACTCTTAATATCTGGTTCGGCAAGCGGATGATCCCCACCGAATTCCAAGTGTTGGACATTCCAATCACTTTTACAGCCATCCTGGGGCGTCCCTGGCTGCATCAGATAAATGGCGTGGCATCCACCCTTCACCAATGCCTCAAGTTCATTTAAGGCAACGAGCTAACCACAGTCTACGGCGACAGCGTCACCACCGAGGGGACCAACACCAACGACATTCCATTGTTAGAAATCAAGCATAATGACGACATGGCATTAACTGGATTCACTCTGGAGACCTCCAAAATCCAAATATGCAGCGTGGACCTTCCACTATTCTGGGACAAAATCCCTCCTGCCATGAAGATGATGAAACTCATGAACTTCATCCCAGGACTGGGGCTCGGCAAAAGGTTACAAGGCTAACACCAAGTCATCAAAGTCAAGGACCACACTACAGTCCAGAGGCTCGGTTATATGCCAACACCAGCCGACATCAGGAAAAACAAGAGGCTCGCCAGCACCAAGGCAGCAGCCCGCAAAGGGGGAACCTCCTAAGGCATACCCAACCTCCGACCTTACAGTTTCGACCTCACCCATCAAAGGAACTGACAACAGAATTGAGGGAACTGACAGAGGAGCTGATGAAGATGAGAAAGATTACCCATCTTTTCGTGAGATTACCCATCTCTTAGAGAGATTACCCATCTTTTCGTGAGATTACCCATCTCTTAGAGAGATTACCCATCTTTTCGTGAGATTACCCATCTTTTCGTGAGATTACCCATCTTTTCGTGAGATTACCCATCTCTTAGAGAGATTACCCATCTTTTCATAAGATCCTCTCCCATTATCTCCTCGTGAGATCCTTTCTCGTTATTCTCCCTCGTGAGATCTTTCCGTCATCTCCCTGCGAGATCCTTCCCCGAGATCTTGCATCTCGTTATCTCCTCGTGAGATCCTTTCTCGTTATTCTCCCTCATGAGATCTTTCCATCATCTCCCTGCGAGATCCTTCCCCGAGATCTTGCATCTCGTTATCTCCTCGTGAGATCCTTTCTCGTTATTCTCCCTCGTGAGATCTTTCCGTCACCTCCCTGCGAGATTCTTCCCCGAGATTTTGCATCTCGTCATCTCCTCGTGAGATTCTTTTCTATTATTCTCCCTCGTGAGTTCCGTCATCTCTAACGCCCCTCTCTCGAGGTGAAATACCCGTTAGACATTTCTAACGCCCCTCTCACGAGGTCTAATTTCTCCGTTAGACATTTCTAACGCCCCCCTCTCAAGGTCCAAATTCCCGTTAGACATTTCTAACGCCCCTCTCTCGAGGTCCAAATTTCCAGTTAGACATTTCTAATGCCCCTCTCTCGAGGTAAAGTTCCTGTTGGTCCTCACCAACGTTGCGTCTCTAGACGTTAAATCTCCCGTTGGTCCTCACCAACGTTGCGTCTCCAGACGTTAAATCTCCCGTTGGTCCTCACCAACGTTTCGTCTCCAGACGTTAAATCTCCCGTTGGTCCTCACCAACGTTGCGTCTCTAGACGTTAAATCTCCCGTTGGTCCTCACCAACGTTGCGTCTCTAGACGTTAAATCTCCCGTTGGTCCTCACCAACGTTGCGTCTCCAGACGTTAAATCTCCCGTTGGTCCTCACCAACGTTGCATCTCCAGACGTTAAATCTCCCGTTGGTCCTCACCAACGTTTCGTCTCCAGACGTTAAATCTCCCGTTGGTCCTCACCAACGTTGCGTCTCTAGACGTTAAATCTCCCGTTGGTCCTCACCAACGTTGCGTCTCCAGACGTTAAATCTCCCGTTGGTCCTCACCAACGTTGCGTCTCCAGACGTTAAATCTCCCGTTGGTCCTCACCAACGTTGTGTCTCCAGACGTTAAATCTCCCGTTGGTCCTCACCAACGTTGCTTCTACAGACGTTAAATCTTCCGTTGGTCCTCACCAACGTTGCGTCTCTAGACGTTAAATCTCCCGTTGGTCCTCACCAACGTTGCGTCTCCAGACGTTAAATCTCCAGTTGGTCCTCACCAACATTTCGTCTCCAGATGTTAAATCTCCCGTTGGTCCTCACCAACGTTTCGTCTCTAGACGTTAAATATCCCGTTGGTCCTCACCAACGTTTCGTCTCCAGACATTAAATTTCCCGTTAGTTTTCACTAACGCTCGTCTCCAGACGTTAAATCTCCCGTTGGTCCTCACCAACATTGCGTCTCCAGATGTTAAAAGTTCCCGTTAGTTTTCACTAACGCTCGTCTCCAGACGTTAAAGTTCCCGTTAGTTCTCACTAACGCTTCGTCTCCAGACGTTAAATTCTCAGTTAGTCCTCACTAACACTCGTCTCCAGACATTAAATTCTCAATTAGTCCTCACTAACGCTCGTCTCCAGACGTTAAATTCTCAATCCCCAGTCGACGTTTGACATTCAAATACTCACTTCCTTCTCAGGTTGACGTTTGACATTCAAACGCTCATTTACATCCCAAGTTGACGTTTAACATTCAAACGCTCATTTCCACCCCAAACCGACGTTTGACATTCAAATGCTCACTCCTGTCTTCGGACATCAAATCACAATTCCGTCTCCTGACGTCAAAATTCCCATGGGTTTTCACCAACGTTCACTTCCTCAGTAGCCGCAATAAGCCCGAACCCCAAGGCACGAACGCCTTGCAACAATTCTCCTTCGGCAGCCGCAATAAGTCCGAACCCCAAGGCACGAACGCCTTGCAACAATTCTCCTTCAGCAGCTGCAATAAGCCCGAACCCCAAGGCACGAACACCTTGCAACAATTCTCCTTCCGCAGCCGCAATAAGCCCGAACCCCAAGGCACGAACGCCTTGCAACAATTCTCCTTCGGCAGCCGCAATAAGCCCGAACCCCAAGGCATGAACGCCTTGCAACAATTCTCCCCGGCCGCCAGTCGTAAGCCCGACCATCCCACTTCAGCGGCCATCAAGGTAAGCCCGCATAACAATCCCTCTTCAGCCATCCTCGTAAGTTCGAATACCTTTTCACTCCAGCAAGTGAACGTTCATCTCCCCGGCAGTCATCGTAAGCCCGTCTATCTCATTTCCACGGAAATCCCTGTGAGCCCGTACAATGAGCACTTCTCCGACAGTTATCGTAAGCCCGACCATCCCAATTCAGCGGCCATCAAGGTAAGCCCGCACAACAATCCCTCTTAGGCCATCATCGTAAACCCGAACATTCCTCCCCAACGGGATCGTAAGACCATCCTTTTAAGGAACGTCAATCAACTTCCGTTCCTAACTGCTTGTTAGAATCCCCTCAGTTCTTAAGTGGTCTTGTTAGAATTATGGACGCTTTTCCCCAACAATAAGTTAGTCTTTCCCGTGATCACATTTCGTTCCTAACCCCGTCGTTGGAACTTCAATCCCTTTTCGGCCATCATCGTAAGCATGAACGCCATATCCCCAGCAGGCAAAAGACGAGCGGTAAATCAAGGAAAGCCCGCACAACAATCCTTCTTCGACCGCCATTTCCGTCGAATCCCTAGCATGAGATCCCACTCCCTCCATGTATCAAGAAAACTACGTCGGGGACAGAAATTTCTCGGAACCTTCAAAACCATTTCCGTCGAACCCGGAACCTTCAAACCATTTCCGTCGAACTCGAAACCTTCAAAACCATTTCCTTCGAACCCGGAACCTTCAAAACCATTTCCGTCAAACTCGGAACCTTCAAAACCATTTCCGTCGAACTCGGAACCTTCAAAACCACTTCCGTCGAATTCGGAACCTTCAAAACCATTTCCGTATTTCCGTCGAACTCGGAACCTTCAAAACCATTTCCGTCGAACCCGGTACTTTCAAAAGCATCTCCCTTGTGAGAATCAGTCATCTCCCTTGTGAGATTCACCCATCTCCCTCGTGAGATTTAGCCCATCTCCCTTGTGAGATTCAGTCATCTCCCTCGTGAGATTCACCCATCTCCCTCGTGAGATTCACCCATCTCCCTCGTGAGATTCAGCCCATCTCCCTCGTGAGAATCAGTCATCTCCCTCGTGAGATTCACCCATCTCCCTCGTGAGATTCAGCCCATCTCTCTCGTGAGATTCAGTCATCTCCCTTGTGAGATTCACCCATCTCCCTCGTGAGATTCAGTCATCTCCCTCGTGAGATTCAGTCATCTCCCTCGTGAGATTCACCCATCTCCCTCGTGAGATTCAGCCCGTCTCCCTCGTGAGATTTACCCATCTCCCTCGTGAGATTCAGTCATCTCCCTCGTGAGATTCACCCATCTCCCTCGTGACATTCACCCATCTACCTCGTGAGATTCACCCATCTCCCTCGTGAGATTCAGTCATCTCCCTCGTGAGATTCACCCGTCTCCCTCGTGAGATTCAGCCCATCTCCCTCGTGAGATTCGCCCATCTCCCTCGTGAGATTCAGCCCATCTCCCTCGTGAGATTCAGTCATCTCCCTCGTGAGATTCACCCATCTCCCTCGTGAGATTCAGCCCATCTCCCTCGTGAGATTCACCCATCTCCCTTGTGAGATTCAGCCCATCTCCCATGTGAGATTCAGCCCATCTCCCTCGTGAGATTAAAACCATCTCCCTCGTGAGATTCACCCATCTCCCTCGTGAGATTCACTCATCTCCCTCGTGAAGTTCAACCACGCCCTCATAAGTTTCAGAAATCTTAGGTTCAGACGCCTCACAATAGTCTCCATTCAGGTTCGGATGCCTCGCAATGGTCTCACTTAGGTTCAGACGCCTCACAATAGTCTCCATTCAGGTCCGGATGCCTCGCAATGGTCTCACATGGGTTCAGACGCCTCACAATAGTCTCCATTCAGGTTCGGATGCCTCGCAATGGTCTCACTTAGGTTCAGATGCCTCACAATAGTCTCCATTCAGGTTCGGATGCCTCGCAATGGTCTCACTTAGGTTCAGACGCCTCACAATAGTCTCCATTCAGGTTCGGATGCCTCGCAATGGTCTCACTTAGGTTCAGATGCCTCACAATAGTCTCCATTCAGGTTTGGATGCCTCGCAATGGTCTCACTTAGGTTCAGACGCCTCACAATAGTCTCCATTCAAGTTCGATTGCCTCGCAATGGTCTCACTTAGGTTCAGACGCCTCACAATAGTCTCCATTCAGGTTCGGATGCCTTGCAATGGTCTCACTTAGGTTCAGACGCCTCACAATAGTCTCCATTCAGGTTCGGATGCCTTGCAATGGTCTCACTTAGGTTCAGACGCCTCACAATAGTCTCCATTCAGGTTCGGATGCCTCGCAATGGTCTCACTTAGGTTCAGACGCCTCACAATAGTCTCCATTCAGGTTCGGATGCCTCGCAATGGTCTCACTTAGGTTCAGACGCCTCACAATAGTCTCCATTCAGGTTCGGATGCCTCGCAATGGTCTCACTTAGGTTCAGACGCCTCACAATAGTCTCCATTCAAGTTCGGATGCCTCGCAATGGTCTCACTTAGGTTCAGATGCCTCACAATAGTCTCCATTCAGGTTCGGATGCCTCGCAATGGTCTCACTTAGGTTCAGACGCCTCACAATAGTCTCCATTCAGGTTCGGATGCCTCACAATGGTCTCACTTAGGTTCAGACGCCTCACAATAGTCTCCATTCAGGTTTGGATGCCTCGCAATGGTCTCAATTAGGTTCAGACACCTCACAATAGTCTACATTCAGGCTCAGATGCCTTGCAATGGTCTCACTTAGGTTCAGACGCCTCACAATAGTCTCCATTTAGGTTCGTATGCCTCGCAATGGTCTCACTTAGGTTCAGATGCCTCACAATAGTCTCCATTCATGTTTGGATGCCTCGCAATGGTCCCATTTAGGTTCAGACACCTTCAAATAGTCTCCCTCAGGTTTAGATGCCTCCAAAACACTCTCTCTCAGGATGAACTTCTCTTAATCATTCCCCACAGGTCAAGGCCCCTACCAATTTCCCTCACACCCATGAACTACGATCGGCTTGATTCCCGCTCGGGATACGTAGGAATCCTTTTGCTAAGGGTCCAGCCATTTGACCGCACAGGTCACTCCATAAGGCATCCCCTGATTTGGATCCTTATCTTTTTTGACGACCCCACTTCCTTCGAAAGTGACGTCGCCGAGGGGCTAACTGTAAGTACCCAAATCCGGATCGTCAAAATCCGTTAAAAGTTAACCGGAACCCGTTAAGTTCCCCGTTCTCGAGTCAACGAGACATCCCGGGACTGCCCCGTGCATCCCGACATCAAAGCGTACTCAACACATGTTATCACACGTAAAAGTACAGCTTTCCCCGAAAAACGTACTTTTCGGGGTCTTCCGGGATTCGATTTCCCGTTTTCGAGCGTCTCGACCTTCCGGAGGTCATAACTCCCTCATACGAACTCCGTTTTGGGCCCACCACATATCAAATCGAACGCGAGAACAAGATCTACGCAGATAACTTGTTCAATCAGGAAAAATAGCCAATTTCAGGAACAGTCCGGCCGGACTCTTTCTGCAGCTTAAATACTTGTCCAAAACGTGTCAAACTCAAGGCCAAATGACCAAAATATCCCCAAATGCATGAGAGGTCCGGCCGGACTCTTTCCGCAAGGCAGAAACCCATCAGGTTAAGCAACATTTCTTCCTCTCCACACAAAATACTTCCTCCCCAAGTTAATTTCCCCTCCCCCAAGTTTTATCCTCCTATAAATATAACCCCTCCCCATTCATTTTGATACACCAAATTCTCCTCCCTCCACCCCAAGCACAAAAGGCTTGTCTTTCTTCCGCTCTTCTGGGGCCCTCGTCCTACTCGTCGGCGGAATTCTCTACTCTTCGGGGGCCCTCGTGCTACTCGTCGGTAGATTCTGATCCTCAAGCTAAACCGACACAAGTCGAAACGCTGCCCAAATCCCTAGGTTTCTAAGTACCAAATAAAAGGGGAAACTCTGCCCAAACACTTTCGAAACACCTTTCAAACACATTTCCGTATCCCGTATACGCCCACCGAGCCAAAGGAGCCGACCCTAGCCATAGGTAGCTCCCTCTCTCACTCTCAAAATGTAGACGTCACCGTCTAACGGGGTCCGATACGTTTTAGTCCCTGATCCTCTTCTCTTCCCGTAAGAGAAGTAATATCGTGTTAAAATGGCGTTCCGACCCCGTTCCGTTTACTTTTATGTCATTTACCAATTTCGGATCGTTTGATCCGTCGATCGTCATTTAAATTCCTGTCATTTACAATTCCGGATTGTTTGATCCGTCGAACGTCCTTTACTTTCATGCAACTTTACAACTCCGAGCCGTTTTGGCTCGTCGATCGTACTTTACAATTCCGAGCTGTTTGGCTCATCGATCGTACTTTACAATTCCGAGTCGTTTGGCTCATCGATCGTCATTTACAACTCCGAGCCGTTTTGGCTCGTCGATCGTACTTTCCAATTCCGGATCGTTTGATTTCGTTGATACCGCACTTTACATACTGTCATTTACAAAGTCCGACCCGTTTGGATCGTGATAGTATTTACTTTTCAAAGTCTGAGTCGCAACCCGATTCGTTGATTGCATATCATTTAATACGTTTTTCCCGTAAAATCGTTAACAATGTAATGCCCGGTTCAAAACCGGAGTTCGACCTTCGAACTCTCTTTCAAAACTCAAAACTGACGTTTGTCATTCAAACGCTCGTCTTTTCAAACAAAGTCACCTAATCAACGTTTGACATTCAAACCAAAATTAAGCTTGTCATTCAAGCCCCCATTTCAAAACACACACACACACACACAATTTCGAGAAAGGTAGAAAGACTCGTCATACGAGGCGTTTCGGGTGATCTCGTAATACTCTTCTCGAAACGTAACATGACCTCCGAACCTAACAATCTCTGGTATCAAATAGCTTTTTACTCGTTTTTGCTACCAATAAAAATGATCCCCTGTTTTCAAAGCCTTTTTCTAAGTTTTTGCTACCAATAAAAACGACACCATTTTCACTAAAGCCGTTTCTCAACGTTTGGGCTCAAAATCCAAAATCGCGTGGCGACTCCTCATTCCTTCCCGAAAGCGAGGTCTCAGACACCAACCCTCCGCGAAAGACAACCGCCTTTCGCTCCACGCGAAATCCCGGGTAATTTCACCTATGCCTCGTCCGCCCTTCAAATACCTGTATTATAATAAAGTTTCTGGATATTAACATTATATGCTTCTGGATATTAACATACAATAAATTTTCATTAACCAATTTTTTGTCATGACTTTGGCCTTGGCCATGTCCAGAAACTAACAATTGAATATCCAGAAACTACCAAATGAATATCCAGAAACTAGCAAATGAATATCCAAGAAACTTTATATTGAATAACCATAAACTTTAGAATGACTAGCTACTGGATATTCAATCTGGTAGTTTCTGGATATAAACACCAATGACATCTGGGTAAAGTTAAGGCACATCTGAAATATTGTTAGAACTATATAGCACAAATAAAATACTAGATAAGAAATATTATAAAAGAACTAGTTATGGAATTTTATAATCATACCTCTTCAATTGCATTTGACATTGCTTGGTCTTGGTCTGTAAATATTGTTTTTGGTTCTTTGCCTCCCATTGATTTTCTAAACTGCTTAAGCAACCAGACAAATGTTTCTTTTTTTTTCATTTGCTATGAAAGTACAACCAAACATGACAGTGTTCTAATGATTATTAAAGCCAACTATTGGGGCACAAATAAGGTTGTATCTATTTGTAGTATAAGTTGTGTCAAATGTAACCAGATCTCCATAGAGCTTGTAATCTTCCTTCATCATGCTATCTCTCCAAAATATAGCCCCAAGTCTTCCTTCATCATCAAATTTGATTTTAAAATAGAACCCTTGATCTTCCAGTGAAATTTCAAAAAGCCTATCAACAACATTCTGAGCATCACCATTTTCAATTTTTTCCATTCAAAGTTTCTGAACAAAATTGATATGATCTTTCTTTGTGTGACCAACATGTTCCTCTCCACCAGTTGCTTTTACCAAAAGACTATATCCATCAGTTGGTTTTATACCAGCTTTTTCCATTATTTCAATTATTTCACCCTGATCTTCTGAGATACACTTTTCACTATGCTTCAAATGGTTCCAATCTGTCCTTGTCATTGGATGATTGTGCTCTGTAATGTGGCGGTCAATAACATACATATCTTCCTCTTTTAGCAATTTCGCCCTCAAAAGAGCCTTACATTGAGTCCTCTTTATGTAATTTCTCCTTCTCTTTTGTTGTTTTTTGGTAACATCGAGTTGTTCAACTAGTGAAGGAATTTGAACTTCATTAACATCAACCGGTGATGGAACACTGATGTTATCCTCTTGGGTTGATCTGGTAACTCCTTCACATGAGCAACGGAATAGCTTGTCTAATATCCTTGAAGTCTTTTTTGAAACATGATTTGTTGACAACTTAATACTAAATCCTAGTGCATTTGCATGAAGTTAGTACAGTTTGTACAATTCCTCCCATGTCTTTGCTTTTGTTCCCAGCAAATTTTTGCTTATATCAATATTAGGGTCCTCAGTTACTACTGCACACACAAAATATATTAAAAAGAATAATGTTATATGAAATCAGTAATTCTAAATCAATATGTCAATAAAGTTAAGAGAGAAAACCTATTTGTAGCCCAGTTTCAGGATCTGTAGGTTGTTGAATTTGAGATTCTAAATGAATATGAGAATATGATTGCAAGAAAAGGCGATAGTTAGTTAGTTTCTGGATATTCATTTTGAAGGTTTCTGGATATTCATTTTTATAGTTTCTGGATATAGCATTGGCCTTGGCCAAGGACATGGCCATATCCCTTGGCCTAGTACATTGCCAGTTTAAAGTTTCTGGATATTCAATTTGGTACTTTCTGGATATACATTTTATTGTTTCTGGACATGGTCAATTGTGTGTTTCTGGATATTCAATTTAGTAGTTCTGGATATTCATTTTAAAGGTTTCTGGATACTCATTTTGAATGTTTCTGGATATTCATTTGATGGTTTCTGGATATACATTTGAAGGTTTCTGGATACTCATTCTTTCTGGACATGGTCAATTGTGTGTTTCTGGATATTCAATTTGGTAGTTCTGGATATTCATTTAATAGTTTCTGGATAGTCATTTTGAAGGTTTCTGGATATAGCATTGGCCTTGGCCAAGGACATGGCCATATCCCTTGGCCTAGTACATTGCCAGTTTAAAGTTTCTGTGTATTCAATTTGGTACTTTCTGGATATACATTTTATTGTTTCTGGACATGGTCAATTGTGTGTTTCTGGATATTTAATTTGTAGTTCTGGATATTCATTTTGAAGGTTTCTGGATACTCATTTTGAATGTTTCTGGGTATTCATTTGATGGTTTCTGGATATACATTTGAAGGTTTCTGGATACTCATTCTATAGTTTCTGGACACGGTCAATTGTGTGTTTCTGGATATTCAATTTGGTAGTTCTGGATATTCATTTAATAGTTTCTGGATATTCATTTTGAAGGTTTCTGGACATAGAATTGACCAAAGCCATAAGCAATTTCTGGATATGTACCTAACACATTTCTGGATATACATTCAGATACTTCTAGATATCATTTATATAAATATCTGGATATCATTTATATAAATATCTGGGTTTGGATATAGATATGGTCATGATATATAAAATATTAACAAGTAAGTTTTATTGAGATCAAACCTGTAGCCTGTAGAATAACGATTTGTGATATTTCTGAATATCTGTCATGTAATTGAGCTTCCATTTATGCTATTGATGGATAGATCCAAAATTACGTACATCAATATCTGGAAATGTAATATAACAATCGACCTTAGTACAATAAATGTTGATTAAAATTAAAAACAGTAGTTGTTGATTTGGTTCATATTACCTGATTTAATCAATATCGATTTTTGTATTATTTCTGGATATTCATTTTGATTGAACTGTCCTGCTCGTCTCCATTTGATGTGATCGTTGTAGTGTGTCTGTGTGTGTATCTACGCAAATATTAAATTTATGTAGGTTTTTGGACAATAGAACCGGTTTAATTCAAATGGTTGCCGGTTTTTTAATATATTAAAAAACCCGTTTCTCCATACAGTATTGGATTAACGCGTTTTTCGCCAGACCAACTCTTTTATAATTCATTCTATCATGAGATCATATGAGATCATACTGTTAAAGAATAGAAACTAAGTAACACAAATTACAACTTAGAAATAACAGGAGTAATAAATCAAATCGCCTTTTTGTAAGAAAGAGTGAGATTTTAGGTGATATTGATTTTCATAATTTGAATTCAATTGGTAAGTTTGTTAAGTGGATATTATGACTTTTTTTATAAAAGATTTATAATCCTATTTTTGAAAAGGACATTGTTAAATATGTATATATCTTTTATTTATTTAAATATATTGTGTTATTTTTAGACTATGACTAATATTACTAATAAATCTCTTTACTTGTTAATGTCAATCTTATATTTCCTTTTAAGAGTTGGATTGAATCAAATAAAGAAGAGTTTGACTGATTGAAATTTTCTCAAAGGTGCATATAAATACAATACCATCAGCATATTGAGAAAACATGTATTGAGAATTCTTTGAAGAAAAAACTTTTGTTATTCACGAATTCAAAGACATCCTTTTAGGTTGTGAGTGTAGTTGTGTCTTACATCTAAACTTACATCTATATTTCATTCAAGTTTTTTATTCTTATTCTGTTTAGAATAGGGTCTACTTGGGAAAGGAAGATTGTTCTTAGTTTACAAGGTGGTAGAACTTGCTTTAATATTTAAATATTTTTGTTTCACTTATTCGTGTTTTCTTCTGTAAAACAGATCTTCAATAGTGTAAATCTTTTTGGGCTTAAAGCCTTGTTTGCTGGTACAGAAATAGTAAACATTTAATTCTTTGTGTTCTTTATTTTATTCCGCTGCTTATTGTTGTATGTGTGAACAGTTGTAACTCATATTTGTACTCACATCCGTAATCTGTTTGGTTGAAACTGATTTACTAGCTAAACTAAACTTTCAATTTGTATCAGAGCCAACTCTCGATATATTACTGAGTGTTGATCTAGAAAGTGTAGTCATAATAAAATGTCAAAATCATCAAAACAAACCTCCAGTCTTGGATGGTACCAATTAAAACTTTTGAAAGTCTAAGATGCGTAACTACATCAAATCAATAGATGAAAGAGCGTGAATGTATATACTTATTGATTGGCAACCTCCCACTTTGGAAAAGAAGCATGTATCAGGTATTAGTGAAACTATTTTTGAAAGAAAATCTGAGTAAAGATGGGCCCTTAATGAAATCACCTCTTCAAATTATAACTTCAAAGTCATGGGTGCTATTTCCAGCCATGTTTCTGGAAATATGTACAATCTTATCACTAATGAATGTATTGCAAAGAATAATTGGGATATCTTACAGATGCAATGTAAGGGGATTACAAGTGTTAAATCCACTAGACTTATGATTTTCATGGATAGATATGAAATTCGGAGAATGGAAGAGACAGAAGACATTGTCTCCTATGCTTCTAAGATCCATGAGATCTCAAATGAATGCACTAGTCTTAGTGAGTCTATCTCCAATGCAAGACTTGTAAGCAAAATCTTGAGGACCTTACCTGAAAGATTCAACATAAAGGTTTCTGTTATAGAGGAAACTAATGACACCAACACTGTAGGCTTAGACAAGATTGTTGGTATTTTGACTATGTTTGAGCTGAATCTTGAATCTCAAAAAAGAACAAGGCCATAAGCCTTGCCCTCAAAATCTCTGCAGCAGTTCCAAAAGAACTGGTTGAGCTCTCCTCATAAATTGACAAATCATTTTTTGAGGATGAGGATTTGGACCTCATCTCTAAAAAAATTCAGTTTTATGCTGAAAACCAAGAGAATGAGCAAGTTTCCCAACAAGGATGCTCCAAATGTTGAAAAACCTAAGGTTAACACTGAGAATGGGTTCAAAAGGTCAAACATATAGAATAAGAAATTCTCTGAATCTGTGCAATGTAGAGTATGTCGTGGATTTGGTCACTATGCTAATGAGTCTGCTAACACATTTAAAAAGAAGGGAATGAGCTTAATTGTTTTCCTGAGTGATAGTGAGCATGAAGAGGAAATTGCTAACATATTTGTGATAAACCGTCATTCTGTTTTTAATGCTCTCTTTTCAGGAATAGAGAAAAGAGATTATGAGGTGAATGAGGATGTGGACAAAGATGTGGACACATCCATGAACACATCTGAAGATACATATCTAATCTGACTCTCAACTTTTTTTACATAAAAGGAGATTCAGATAATTAAGGAAGAGACATTCCCTATGAAAAACTCTTTGAAACGTAGTCGGATGTGTGAGGGCGACCCCCAATGACTATAAGGGGAAAAATAGAACTCGGGCTACTGAAAAAGTCGAGGTTTTTACCCCCCTCACCAAGCCTATCACAAAGATCATGCAGTTGGTAAACCTACCAGATTCCCGACTACTCAGTGATAAATGGAAACATGTCCGGGACAATTCCAAGTACTGTGCCTTCCACAAGGACCATGGACATGACACGGAAAATTACATCTCCCTCAAGAGAATAATTCAGAGATGGGTAGACAAAGGAAAACTTGATCGATACGTTATTAGAAAGGATAACAAGCGAAAAAGAAAAGATAACGATGACGAAGATAATGAAAAGGAAGACAGGCCTCCTAGGGCCAAGATTCATGTAATAAGGGGAAGACTGTATCTAATAAAAAATTGAAAGACCAGATCCATGAGCTTACTAAAGTCTATCACATCCCCATCTGGATTTATAAGGAAGAGGAAGTCATCAGCTTCTTCCCTAATGAGCTAGCCGAAAGTCGCGCGTCTCGCGAACAACTCTTTGTAATTAAAGGGAGGATTGACAACTGTGAATCCGAGAGACTCCTCATAGACTCGGGGGCCTCCTGAGATATTGTGTATTACTTTACCTTCCAGAAAATGAATCTGAAGGATAGCATGCTAGAGCCATACTCTGGAAGACTAGAAGACTTCACCAACCACAAAGTCAGCGCCATGGGGACAATTGACTTATTGATGGAAGTGGGTGATCATCCCTTTCGAGCAGAGGCCACAGTAACATTCGTGGTCATGGATCTGGCAAGTGACTCCATGCCATCCTAGGAATTCGAAGTCAAGGTAAAATCGGGTTGGTTGCCTCCCTCCCTCACTAAAGAGTTAAATTCCCTACACGTTTAGTAGTTGGATGTGTGACGGAGACCCCCATTGACTTCTTGGAGCATGTATTGAGGAGCATAAAAACATCCAGAAGGGTAGAGGTAGTCACACCAATGGAAAATCTGAAAATATCTATGTCTGTAAAGACCACCAGCACCAGTTCTAGGTTGAGTATTATTGTCGATACAGAGGAAAAGGAACACAAGATCATATACGTCCACGCAAGCAATGACACAGTTTTGTCCAGTCCAGATATAACCCCTCATCGCGTCAGCGACCAGAACTCGGGGGTGAACATACCCCGTTATGAAAATTGTTGTTTTAGGAAAATGGGACGAGAGATATGTAAAATGGATGAAAAGGAGCCGCCACGCCGTTTTTAATGGAAAACATTGAAAAACCAATTTGAAATCAAAGAGAGGGTTCGGGGGTCAGGTTACGTGTTGGTAAGAACCGAGAGTTCACCTAACACGCCTCGTAAATGAGTCTTTCAAAAACATCCAAGGTATTCATAAGTGTGTGCAAACATGTAAGACGAGAAATGTGATAAATGAATTTTATTGATAAAATGAGATAGATACAACTCGTGAACCACTTGGTACAAAGGGGGGCCACATCCTAGTTACAAATCTAAGAACAAATTACAATTGGAAAGGAGTTTCAGGAAAGTGGCAAGATGTGTTGCGTGACACATGATCTGCCTGGCTAGTTGTGTTGCGTGACACAGGATGCCCATATGCAGAAACTTTACAGACTAAAAGCAGAATGAACTGGGATCTATTCAGATCGAATTATATGAACAATTCAACTCAGAAACTACATGAATCAACAACTAATCGACCAAGGGGGTGTGGATATGGGGTGATCCACACTCCCTTGATGAACAAGCCACAATTATGTTCAAATTACACCATTGACATGAAATGATACCAAACAAAGTGAATTAAACAGAGAGATTGCGATTGTAACTCAACAATTAGAATAGAAGGAGTCTAGTTATCAGATCAAATGAATATAAATTGCATGAATTATGAAAAAAGAAAAATATATGAGAGAGAAGGAAGGAGGAAATTAGTTACCCTTGGAGATCCACTATCTCTACACCAAGTTAGGTGTAGGGACCTTCAACTACCAGCTTCAGGACCGGATTGAACTTGGGAAGGATGGTGGATTGAGGATCTAGGTGGTGGTGTATGAGTTGGATTGAATTGAGGGAGAAAGAAAAAGAGTTGGGTATGAGAGAGGGAGAATTGTGTGTGTTTTGATGTGTGTGTTACGCTGCTATTTGGGCAGAGTAACAGTAGGTCAAAGAGTCTCCAGAAATGAGAGGGGGAGGGTCTTATTTATAACCTGCTGGTGAGGGGCTAGTTGTGTCGCATGACCCACCGTTGTGATTTTCCGTGGCTCGTTGTGTCGCACGACTTAACGAGCTCACAACCATTTCTGGCGCCAATTAACTGGTTCTGGAACATTCCGGGCTAATTCCCCTTAGGTCCAAAACAAATAATTCCTTATAGGTCCTTTTGCATGGAAAAAAAACATAAAAGTACTTCATTCGCAAGAAACTTATAAAAAGATTCCGGAAGTCTCGAAATGGACCGAAAATTTACAAAAACGCCCTTAGTGCAATTTTATTATATTAAAAGGCACTCGTAAAGGGTCGCGAATTGGATTGGGGTACTCACAGAGCCCCTCGGCAATGTCACTTATGGAAGAAGTGAGGTTGTTGATAAGAAGGATCCCAAGCCTAATGAGTGGCTGGTGGGGAAGATAGACCAGAGTGGTCAAATTGCCGGACCTGCTGGGGATATGGCAAATGAAGGAAAATGATTGATGAGGTTGGATGGCTGGACCTTTTGAGAAAGGATTCCTACGTATCCCTGGTGGGAATTAAGCCGGTCGTAGTTCAGACTATTTGAAGGCGTCTATTCCTGAGTGAGACGGTTCGGAGGCGTCTTAACCCAAAGAGACTGTTCGGAGGTGTCTTGACCCAAGGAGACTGTTCGGAGGCGTCTTAACCCAAAGAGACTGTTCGGAGGCGTCTTAACCCAAAGAGACTGTTCGGAGGCGTCTTGACACAAGGAGACTGTTCGGAGGCATCTTAACCCAAGGAGACTGTTCGGAGGTGTCTTAACCCAAAGAGACTGTTCGTAGGCATCTTAACCCAAATGAGACTATTTGGAGGCATCTTAACCCAAGGAGACTGTTCAAAGGCGTCTTATCCCAATGAGACTGTTCGGAGGCGTCTTAACCCAAAGAGACTGTTCGGAGGCGTCTTAACCCAAATGAGACTATTTGGAGGCATCTTAACCCAAGGAGACTGTTCGGAGGCATCTTAACCCAAAGAGACTGTCCGGAGGCATCTTAACCAAAGAGATTGTTCGGAGGCGTCTTGACCCAAAGAGACTGTTCGGAGGCATCTTGACCCAAGGAGACTGTTCGGAGGCGTCTTAACCTAAGGAGACTGTTCAGAGGCGTCTTAACCCAAGGAGACTGTTCGGAGGCGTCTTAACCCAAAGAGACTGTTCGGAGGCATCTTAATCCAAATGAGACTAATTGGAGGCGTCTTAACCCAAGGAGACTGTTCGGAGGTGTCTTAACCCAATGAGACTGTTCGGAGGCGTCTTAACCCAAATGCGCGAGATGAACTTAGAGGAAAAGAAATGATTTTTTTCGAGAAAGTAAACACAAGACATGATGATATGATTTCATACCTGTCCTATGCTTACCTGCAGGGATTGCACACACGAGGGGATCGCTTTGAGGTGATTGGCTGACTTAGGAAGCATTTGTCAGGTATGACACGAACTTTGCTATTAAATTACCATGCAAAAACGGGCTTTGCTGACGATTTGCCGACGAGGCTGATGATCTTGACGAGCATTGTTGGGAGACTGCTAGATTTGAATTCTTTGCCCAGATTTTGGTTGAGGGACAGTCCTTATGATTCAATTGTTCTCAAATGATTATTGTACCCTGCGGGGGGAAATACAACACTCCGGGCACTTTATTTGACTACGCTACTCTGTTAGCACATTTTGCACAAGATTAACCTAGGTTATTTGTTAGTTTGATTTCACGAGTCCATCCGCTTTAAAAATGGGATGATGATTGTATGAAGAAGAGGAAAGATGATGATTGTATTAGATGATCGGCTAAGCCGGATTTGTATATGAGATGATGCGCTGAATCTGTATCAAGTGAGTGTGTATAGGGATACATGTGGTGAAGTGAACCCTCTCCCGTGCATTTACATTTTGGTATGTGGGATGAATATATGTGAGTATGTGTATGGGGGTGTCTTTGGTGATGAGCCAGTGAGTGCTCTGGGAAGACAGGCTTGCAGCAACTTTGCTGATGTCTGATGTGTTAGTGTTATGCCCTAGGCCTATGATTGATAGACTTATGTGTTGATATTATTTATTATTATATGAGATGTTTATCATTTGATTATTATATGTTTTGTCTATTTGTTTATAAGAATCTCCGTCCCTAATTATTAAGAGAATAATTAGTATAAATGTTAATGGACAATCATATGATGATTATATGCATATAGATGCACATTAAATTTATGGGTACTTGTTAGAGAACAAGTGACTGGACTTGACCTGTATGAGATTTATGTCATGGTCAAATGTCATAATTAAATCTCATATGGTCACTTCATTTAGTCCCTAGACCTGAGATTATCATGACCTTACATATGATGAAAGTCATGTTTGATTTTAGCCAAACGATATCTTAACACGATATTTATAAAGGCTATCTTTGGCATGATCAGATTTATGATGGGAAGGATGATAAGTCAAGATGGAATTTGTCCCTCAAAAGAGAGATGTTTTGCTTGGGCCCCTCGATGAGTGATAATGATGAAAGTGTATGGCCATACCCCAATGCGATTGGATTATCATTATACTCGGAGTCGAGAAAGCATTGAACAAAGACAAGTTGACGAGGACCATGACTTGTGTTCAATATAACATCGTGAGACAAAGGGAGAAATGGAAGTGTACCATTGGAAACGTGAACTCTTACGTTATATTATTTGGGTAGACATAATGGCTTGCTAGAGTCCGCTTATGTCTTATGAGAGTCGATATGATCGAGCTCATTGCCAACATAATATAATCCTATTGGGTCACACACAACTACAATGAATTGATTAAACTAGAGGAAGAATGATTGAGAAAAACCTGATGTGGCATGTTACATCGCGCGACACAACAAGGCCATGTGCTTCGTGTGGTCGTGCGACAGAACAAGACACTAAGGCGGTTTACAGAATCCTTTCCTAATTTGATTAGGAATCATATACTATACTAATGTAGTATAAATATGAACGTCTGTCAACCCTAAAAAGCTAGCCAAAATTCTGAAAAGAAATTCACAACAATATTCTCAATATTATTCCAAGGTTTAAGAGATCTAGCAATCTTCAAGAAGTCATTTTTTGTTCATTCAAAGGTGTGGATACCGAAAGAGGGTCTTTGCTCGTTCATCGATCAAGGCCTAGAGTTAAAGCAATCTGAAGAACGAAGTTTGTGATACGTAATCACATTATTAAATCGTTCGATAGCTCAAGAATGAAAAGCGTTCAAGGTTGGTTATTTCTATCTCATAGGTTTCAAGTTAATTGTATAGAACGGATCCTAGGCTCTTGGGTTTTGTGTTAATTAGATGCTTAATTCCGCTGCGCATGGACCCATAAAACCCAATAGTGGTATCAGAGCCCCGTTCGTATCATTATGTTTGAATTAACATGCTAGAAAAGTAATATAAATCGATTATATGTTCTTTTGCATGTTATATATGCAATAGATTGATTGTTTTTGAAACAATATGCCTAAATCATGTTCTATTGATATTGAATTTAATCTGTTAAAAGTTGTTTGCATGATTTAATTGCTTTATGATTTAGAATTGATTGAATTATGCAAATCTGCAAAACTGGTAATCTGGTGTCACGCGACAGAGTTGAGTTGATGGCTTCTCTCGGTCGTGCGACATATTAGGACTCTGGGAGTCTCTGTCATGCGACAAAACAAGCCCAATCTGGGCAGAATCAGTTTATTGAACAATCCTGCTAATCTGTGAATGTGTTTACAATCTGATATGTTTATGTGTTAATCTGGATACTATGAATTTTTTGAAATTAAGTTTATAGGGCTATGCTAGATTAATTCATAGTTTATGCATGCGTAGTTAGATAAAATATGAGTTTATTAATAGTTGCGATGCATGAATTATGTGTTCTTACGTGTTAAGAATTTTAGATGTTTAGTTGAAATATTGTATTGTGATTTCCTGAATGTTTAGATTGAAACATTAAGATTTTGGTTTATGATTGTTTATGAGAAACAAGTCATATTACGCAAAGTTTAAAAGGAAACTGATTTTTTTATTCAAAGCGTTGATTATGTTGCAAATCAGAGCTGATTTCTGATTGTGCATGTCTAGGAGAGTTCTGTCGAAGGAGAGATTTGGTACTTAAGTAGTCCTTGTGGCTCACCTATCTTCCTGGGAACTTACCTGGTGCATGATTATGACTATCTTTGCTGATATGCTTATAATCTACTTAAGAACCTTCATTTATCTTTTAAGTTCTTTATGCCAATTCATGATTAAAACACTTGAGACCATTCAGATAGTTTTGGGTGGGCTTGCCATAGCAAGGTACTTTGATTCTATTCGTCTGCGAGCAAGATGAGGAAATGGTGGTTCCTATACGTTTAAAGTGAATGAACTTAATTGGGTTATCAAAATGGTTTTGGACCCAAGGCATAAGATGAGATTAAAATATGCCTAGACATATGATGTCTTGAATAAATCTCATAAAATATCTAAGAGTCATATATGTGATATGATTGATGTTTCTACCTAATTAATTTAGTTTTGAACGGTTTGCCATAGCAAACTTGAAATTAAATTAAAGTTGGATCTTAGGCCATTAAATGTATATTATGCTTATTTGCATTGTAAGGTGTATAATTTAGTGGGAGCATTTTATGTAAATGCATTTTACTTCTCATATGATATGTTTACTTATATGTGTTCATATTTTATGTATATCTTTTTGTATAAAAATGGCATCAAACAATAATCATCTGTCACTGCGATCACTCCTTGAGAAGGAAAAGTTGGAAGAGAATGGTACAAACTATATGGATTGGATCCGTAGCGTGAGAATTGTTCTCAGGCAAGAGGAAAAACTGTATGTTCTCGAGGAACCTATTCCACCTGAACCTGCTGCCAATGCTACTAGGGCATTGAAGGATCAATATCTAAAGCACAAGTGTGATTCTACGGATGTTGGATGCCTCATGCTCTCCGCCATGTGCAAGAACCTTCAGAAGGATCTTGAGCACTTGGGGACAGTTGATCTGAACAATCGACTGATGGAAATATTCCAAGTTCAAGCTAGGCAAGAAAGGTATAACACAGTTAAGGTCCTAATTTCATGCAAGATGAGTGAAGGACAAGCTGTTGGTCCCCATGCTCTTAAGTTAAAGGGCCACATTGAGCATCTTGAAAGGCTCAGTTTTCCAATTAGCCAAGAGTTGGCTACTGACATAATATTGAATTCATTGCCCAAAAGTTTTAGTAATTTCATAATGCACTATAACATAGGAGGCATGAATAAAAACCTTTCTGAGTTAGTTCAAATGTTGAACACTGCGGAAACCAATATTGTCGAGAAGAAAACCGACCAAGTGCTGATGGTTAACAAGGGAAAGGGTTTCAAGGGTAAAGGAAAGGCAAAGGTTGCCAATCCTAAGGCAAATGTTGCCAAACCCAAAGAGGCTGCCAAGCCTAAAGAGGCTAAGCCCAAGTCCCAAGAGGACGCAGTCTGCTTCCATTGCAATGAGATTGGACATTAGAGGAGAAACTGCACAAAATACAAGGAAGCACTGAAGAAGAGCAAAGGTGTTGCTTCGACTTCAGGTATCTTTGTTATAGATATATTCCTATCTACTTCTAGTTCTTGGGTATTGGATACCGGATGTGGAACTCACATTTGTTTAAATGTACAGGGTCTAAAGAACAGAAGGATGCTTGAAGAGGGTGAAGTGGACCTACGTGTGGGGAATGGAGCAAAAGTTGCTGCATTAGCCATAGGAACTTATGAAGTTACTTTACCTAGTGGACTAGTACTTGTTTTGAACAATTGTTATTACGTTCCAGCTTTAAGTAGGAATATTATTTCGATTTCATGTTTGAATAATGAAGGTTTTAATTTTCTTATATGTGATAAGAAGTTTTCCATTTACAAGAGTGATATACATTATTGTACTGCTGTTTCATTCAATGGCCTTTATATCCTTGATGTTGAAAATCGTGATAATGATGTCTATAACATTAACAAGAGATCTAAACCCAATGATGTAAGCCACACTTACTTATGGCCATATAAATGAGAAACGCATTTCTAAACTCCACAAAGATGGATTTTTAGACTCACATGATTATGAATATTATGAAACATGCGAATCTTGTTTACTTGGCAAGATGACCAAGGACTCATTTACCAAAACTGGTGAAAGGGCGGGTGACTTATTAGGCCTCATACATATCGATGTATGTGGACCTATGAGTAGCGATGCTAGGGGAGGATTTCGGTACTTCATAACATTCACTGATGATTATAGTAGATTTGGATATGTTTATCTAATGAAACATAAAAGTGAATCGTTTGAGATATTTCGAATATTTCAAAATGAGGTGCAAAACCAACTTGGCAAAACTATTAAAGTACTTCGATCTGATCGAGGTGACGAATATTTGAGCCAAGAATTTGACAGTCGTCTTAAGAGTTGTGGAATCGTTTCAGAACTCTCTCCACCCGAAACACCACAATGGAATGGTGTGTCTGAGAGGAGGAATAGAACCTTGTTGGACATGGTTCATTCTATGATGAGTCAAGTTGAGCTTCCTTTATCCTTTTGGGGACATGCACTAGAAACTGCTGCTTTCACTATAAACAGAGTTCCTACCAAATTGGTTCAAAAGACCCCATATGAGATGTGGCATGGAAGAAAACCTAGTTTGGCTTTCATGAAGGTTTGGGGTTGCGATGCATATGTCAAGAAGTTAACTTCTGACAAGCTTGCACCTAAGTCTGATAAATGTGTTTTCGTGGGTTATCCTAAGGAAACCAAAGGATACTATTTCTACAACCGAAACGAGAACAAAGTGTTTGTTACTCGAAATGGTACTTTCTTAGAAAAGGAGTTTCTTCGCAAAGGAACCAGTGGGAGTAAAATAGATCTCGAAGAAATTCGAGAACCCGAAAACAACATTGAACCAATGGTAGAGACTGAACCAAGTTCACAAGTAGTTGTGGAACCGGTTCAAGATGCACAAGTTCTTCGCCGAAGTGGTAGGTCACGATCCGAACCCGAGTGATATGGATTTCTCGTTACGGAAAGTGATGAAGTGGAGTTAATCGAAAACGATGAACCTACTTGCTATCAAGAGGCGATGTCCGCTCCTGATTCGCAAAAATGGCAAGAAGCCATGAAGTACGAGTTACAATCCATGGCTGATAATCAAGTTTGGAACTTGATTGATCCACCTGAAGGTGTAAAAACCATAGGGTGCAAATGGGTCTTCAAGAAGAAGACCGACATGGATGGGAAGGTGCACACCTATAAGGCTAGGCTTGTAACTAAGGGATATAGGCAGATTCATGGCATCGACTATGATGAAACCTTTTCTCCTGTAGCTATGCTTAAGTCTATTAGAATTTTAATTGCCATAGCCGCTTATTATGACTATGAGATATGGCAAATGAATGTCAAAACAGCTTTCCTTAATGGGAAGTTACTTGAGGATGTATACATGATACAACCTGAAGGTTTTGTCAGTCCATAAAATTCTAACAAGGTGTGTAAGTTGCAGAAATCCATTTATGGATTGAAGCAAGCTTCTAGGAGTTGGAATCTACGTTTTGATGAAGCAATCAAGGAGTTTGGCTTTATCAAGAACGAAGATGAACCTTGTGTATACAAGAAAATTAGTGGGAGCGTAGCACTATTTTTAGTGTTGTATGTCGATGATATCTTACTCATTGGAAATGACATTCCTGCACTACAGATTGTCAAGTCTTAGTTGGGAAAGTGCTTTTCAATGAAAGATATGGGCGAAGCTGCATATATCCTTGGTATCAAGATCTATAGAGATAGATCCAAAAGGATGATTGGTTTAAGTCAAAGTACTTACATTGACAAGGTTCTTAGAAGATTCCAAATGGAAAATTCTAAAAGAGGAAACTTGCCAATGTTACATGGTATATCTCTTAGCAAGAATCAAAGTCCTAAAACTAATGATGAGCGAAAGAGAATGAATGGTATTCCATATGCCTCGGCAATTGGGTCTATCATGTATGCTACGTTATGTACTAGACCCGATGTCTCGTGTGCTCTAAGCATGACGAGTAGGTACCAATCGGATCCCGGTGAACCACATTGGATAGCAGTCAAGAATATCCTCAAGTACTTACCAAGAACTAAGGATGTATTCTTGGTCTTTGGAGGAATGGAAGATGATCTTGTAGTGAAAGGCTACATAGATGCTAGCTTCCAAACCGACAAGGATGATTTCAGATCGCAGTCTGGATTTTTGTTTACGCTGAATGGAGGCACTGTGAGTTGGAAAAGTTCCAAGCAAAGTACCGTCACTGATTCTACAACCGAAGTTGAGTACATAGCGGCATCTGATGCAGCTAAGGAAGCCGTTTGGATCAAAAAGTTCATTAGTGATTTGGAAGTCGTTCCGAGCATCAAAGATCATATTGAACTTTTCTGTGACAACAACGGTGCCATTGCACAAGCAAAGGAACCAAGGTCACACCAGAGATCCAAACACATACTTCGACGTTTCCACATTATCCGAGAGATATGTGAAAGGGAAGACGTAAAGATATGCAGAGTAGACACTGATGACAATGTGGCGGACCCATTAACTAAGGCTCTCCCGCAAGCTAAGCATGATGGTCATGTTAGGTCCATGGGTATTCGATACATGGGAGATTTGGCCTAGTGCAAGTGGGAGACTGTTAGTGTTATGCCCTAGGCCTATGATTGATAGACTTATGTGTTGACATTATTTATTATTATATGAGATGTTTATCATTTGATTATTATATGTTTTGTATATTTGTTTATAATAATCTCCATCCCTAATTATTAAGAGAATAATTAGTATAAATGTTAATGGATAATCATATGATGATTATATGCATATAGATGCACATTAAATTTATGGGTACTTGTTAGAGAACAAGTGACTGGACTTGACCCGTATGAGATTTATGTCATGGTCAAATGTCATAATTAAATCTCATATGGTCACTTCATTTAGTCCCTAGACCTGAGATTATCATGACCTTACATATGATGAAAGTCATGTTTGATTTTAGCCAAACGATATCTTAACACGATATTTATAAAGGCTATCTTTGGCATGATCGGATTTATGATGGGAAGGATGATAAGTCAAGATGGAATTTGTCTCTCAAAAGAGAGATGTTTTGCTTGGGCCCCTCGATGAGTGATAATGATGAAAGTTTATGGCCATACCCCAATGCGATTGGATTATCATTATACTCGGAGTCGAGAAAGCATTGAACAAAGACAAGTTGACGAGGACCATGACTTGTGTTCAATATAACATTGTGAGACAAAGGGAGAAATGGAAGTGTACCATTGGAAACGTGAACTCTTACGTTATATTATTTGGGTAGACATAATGGCTTGCTAGTGTTCGCTTATGTCTTATGAGAGTCGATATGATCGAGCTCATTGCCAACATAATATAATCCTATTGGGTCACACACAACTACAATGAATTGATTAAACTAGAGGAAGAATGATTGAGAAAAACCTGATGTGGCATGTTACATCGCGCGACACAACAAGGCCATGTGCTTCGTGTGGTCGTGCGACAGAACAAGACAATAAGACGGTTTACAGAATCCTTTCCTAATTTGATTAGGAATCATATACTATACTAATGTAGTATAAATATGAACGTCTGTCAACCCTATAAAGCTAGACAAAATTCTGAAAAGAAATTCACAACAATATTCTCAATATTATTCCAAGGTTTAAGAGATCTAGCAATCTTCAAGAAGTCATTCTTTGTTCATTCAAAGGTATGGATACCGAAAGAGGGTCTTCGCTCGTTCATCGATCAAGGCCTAGAGTTCAAGCAATCTGAAGAACGAAGTTTGTGATTCGTAATCACATTATTAAATCGTTCGATAGCTCAAGAATGGAAAGCGTTCAAGGTTGGTTATTTCTATCTCATAGGTTTCAAGTTAATTGTATAGAACGGATCCTAGGCTCTTAGATTTTGTGTTAATTAGATGCTTAATTCCACTGCGCATGGACCCATAAAACCCAACATGATGTTGGCAAGGTGTGTCGCCCGACATGCCATGCCAGCCTGGCAAGTTATGTCGCAGGACTAAAGGAAGCTCGTAACAGGCCTTTTTAATCCAGCTCCGAATTCATTTGCAGACACTGCCTTTTCAAGATAAAAAATCCCAACAGCCCCAGTTTGGGATATAAGCGATATCTATGACAAAGATTGAAACTTTTGACTGCAATGGAGCATTACAACAGAGAAGTAGCTTCCCGGGAGTATCAATTTCACCAAGACTTCGTTGAAATTTCGCGTTTTCATCAGAAGCAACATCAGAAAATCATTAATAAGAGATATAGCATGCCATGCATTTGGTCTTTGAAAGACTGGAAGATTGATTGGGAGTTGCTCTGAGCTGCTTCATGCTTTTGGGATTCAGAGCGACATGTGTTCACTTTGTCGTACAATGATTTGACGCCGACCATGGAAGATTTCAGAGCATTGACAGGCCTGGGCGAGGCAAAAACCTTAGCATTTCCCTGGTGTAAGTACCCAAATCTGGCTCATGCCTTCCGGTTAATTTTCCCGGCAATTTCGGTAATTTTTCCGGTAATTCCCCGGATTTTCCTAAAGTTCCGGAACAATTCCGGAACTGTTCCAAGCCTTTTAAGGGCTGAAGGGAATGCTTGGTGATTAAGAAACACGTTTTTCTTAATCCCAAAACCCTTCTAGAAGGCTGCCACCTTGCACGTTTCTAGAAGAAGCGTATCTCGGCTACTTATGTCGTGCGACATAACCAACTTAGAGAAACCTTCTAGAAACACCTGCCACCTTGCATGTTTCTAGAAGGACCGCATGTGGCTACTTATGTCGTGCGACATAACCACCAGAGAGAGAGTTCTAGAACCATGCCACCTTGCATGTTTCTAGAAGGAAAACGGTTATGGCTTATCATGTCGTGCGACATAACAAGCCCATGCAGCGACCTATAAATAGAGGCCTTCACCTCTCATTTTAAACACACCTCCTCCACCCCTCGAGTCCCTCTATAGGGAATACGCTCCGGAAAGCCTCCTCTCTCCTCACATACCCCCAAATCACCTCAATCCTACCAAACTAATCACACACACACTTCCCACACACACACACACACTTCCTATACATCAAGAACTCGAGGTTCTCAAGGATCCAAGGCCTGAACTCGAGTCTCGGAGGAGGACGCTAGAAGGCTCCTATATCTAACTTGATATAGGAGTTGTGGATCTTCAAGGGTAACGAGTTTCTACCCCTTTTCCACTCTCTATTTTCCTTTGAATATGAAATCTATGTGTTACATGCATTGATAATGTAGTATTCTCGATTAAAGTTGCATGCTTTAGCTTCATATTACCCAGATCCACATTTTATTTCATTACATTTAATATAAAATCTCTGTTTTGACTTGGTTTTGCATGAACACTCAAGATGAGTGTGGATCCCTCATATCCACACCCTCTTGAAGTGTTCATTATCAATAAACATGCTCTACGAGATTTGTTGGTGAAGTAACTTGACCATTTTGGTGCCTTGTTACCTCTGCAAATCTCGGTTGTTTGGAAGCCGCAAAATGGCTTATCATGTCACGCGACATAGGCGGCCTATGTCGCGCGACATACATGCCGATTTGCAGACTTTATCTTTTCACCGCAATCTGATGTTTTCCTTTTCTAATGCACCAATCTGCATTTAAACTAAAACATTTGCATACAGAGCAGCATCATTTGCATTAAAAGGATATCTTTTTCACCAAAATGACATCTTTGCTTTAATGGTGCATCCTTTGCACTCAAAAAACCCCTTTTCACATTAAAGATGCATCTTTTGCATTTAAAAACTCATTTTCATACACAAAAAGGCATCCCTTGCAACCAAAAGACATTCTTTACACTCCAAAAATGCCATCTTTTCACTAAAGTATCATTTTTACATGCATTCCCCCATGTCCCCATTAGCAACCTTGGAACGGACCGGTGTAAAAGTTCTCATCTTTGCATCGTTCCTTCCATTAAAGGTTCCATATCTCTTTAGAAAGGGACACCTTGAACCCTATATCTCCGATTATCGCTTAAGAAAGAGTATGAAGCCTCTATACGAGCTCGACCGTCTTAAAGCGTAGGATTGATGGGCTAAGGACATTCCTTCCTAAAGAACCTCATCTTTGACCACAAGGAGAGTCATTCTCTCGATCACGCAAGTCCCGAGGGTCCCGAGGTTAAAATGCGATGATCACAAGTCACAAGATGAGGACGGGATCATAATCCCAAATACATAAATTCCAAGGAATCCCGAGCGACAACCAACAAATGGTTTGTACGTCCGGAAGACGACTTGGGACATTCCCCCTCCTTATTTTCAAACACATGCACACAAGAAAGCACGCAAGCAAGCACGATTACTGAAATCTTGGGAGACTTGCTCCGGCAAGGCACTTTGGGTGAACGCCAAACGTTCTTCCCAAGGGGTAACTTAACCTCCGAACCCATAAAACCTTTTTTTCAAAGTTTTGAGGTAATCAAAATGGCGTGGCGACTCCGTTTTTCAAATAACTCGGATGTCTTCAAACTCGCGTGAATTCCAATAAACAAAATTTGGGGCACACATTCACACCTGGGACGAACGATCGATTATGGAGCAGTTATCAGACCTCTTGAGCTTACCAGCAGATCAGGTAGCACCCATGATCCTTGATGATAGGATTATAGATTTGACCCGGATGGCCAAATTGCGTCTATCCAGTCCTGAGTTGTTCGACCTTTCTACATCTCTGGATATATTTATATTGCTTACCCTGTTGACCCATTATTTCAATGGGTACATCGGAGTCTACCCGGGTACGTTGCTGGAGATTGTTAGACAACTCAGGGGTGATCGAGGTGTGGACCCTCGTCAAATCCAGTCTGGACAGGGAGAGATGGATATCATACCGCTACTGCTGGCTGAGACATATCATGGCATTGATAGGCTGGCAGGAGGATCTGATTTCATGGGTGCAGGCAGCCCTGTTTATTATCCTTATGGCTTTCTGAGAGGTTGTGCTTGATCATGCCATTACCAAAGGGGCAGACAACAATGCCTTGGGTAATAGGGCAACGCAGGATGTTGAGGGATGCAGCTGCTGATAGCTGGCAAAAGAGATTGACGCGATATTGGACTGCTGATCTGAGCATTTGGATTCCGACATGGAGGCTACAGACCATGAGGGACACTCAGGATGGGTCGGCGGTAGTTAGGCTGCTAGGGTTGCATGTATCCTCTTTTTGTATCCCATCATTAGTGAGCAGACAGTACGGGTACCCGCAGCAGATTGTCAGGACTTTGAGAGAAAGACTGATGACCGATACCGCTCCGATGAGCATGGCTGAGCCCCAGACTATGCAGTTTTTCAGCAGATCCTTTTTGGAGGGTTTTTTGCCGACACGGACACTCCTTTGCCAGGCCCGAGGTATCACATTCTTGACCACAGAATATCTGATTTAGTATGAAGAGCAACGTGGTCCAGTGCAGTTGCTGATAGAGGCTCGCCGTCGGGAATACCTTGGGGCAGACTACCCGACCAGTCGATCTTTCAGAGATGTGGAGGCCCAGTGGAACCCTGATGATGTCACTGGTGATGTTGCAAAGGACTATCGGAGGCAAGAGCTTTGGAGAGCTACTATGAGAGATGATCCCGAGGTGATAGCTCGCAGAGAGGCCTTGATGCAAGAGAGGACTGCCAGGGCAGCTTTGAGAGAGACTGGGCTGATCGATCCACCGGCTCACACTATACCTGAGCTAGGACGAGCTCAAACTGACCTATTCGACATTCCTAGGCCAAAGACCTCCGGGGGACCGAGGAAAAGGAAGAGTAGAGACTCAAGTTCGGGAGCGGAAACGAACTCTTAGACGCTTTATTGAGATATAGGAGACATTTTTATTTGTATATTTTTATTTTTGATAAAGAGATTATTTTTTGGAACATGAGTATCCCCCAATTGCTTATTGCAGACACAAATAGAAGTTAGAATTTTGAAAATTTTATTGTTTTTTATTCGCAGCAGGTTATATGAGTCGAAAGCAGGCCGTGCTTGAACTCTTCAAAAAGAATATTAACTTGTAATAAATCTGTGAATAGCTTTGGAGTTGTAATCAAAACACATTTTGGCAATTTGAAAGCATCAATTGTTTGACAAGATTTGGGATTTTGCAGCATTTTAGACCGAACCACACGTGGTTGCCTACGTTCCCCTTTTACAAAGAGAAACTAAGGGGCTCAGGTCTCCGTAGTTCGACTCAATTAACTTTGGTGTTTAAGAAAGGGGAGATAGAAGAGGGAAATGGTGCAACCATGGTTTTTACCTAAACTGCCCATTTTTAGGGTTTTCAGTCTAGTTGGGTATATTCTTTTAGCACCGAGTGCGTCCCTTATTTTTGCATGGACTGCCTTTTGGGAGGTTTTCAGTCTCATCTGGGACAATTTTTATTGTGCCTTTTATTCGTCATTTTTATTATTATTTTTTTTATTTCTTTTTTATTTATTTATTTATTTATACAGAGGGGGAAGACTCGATCAGACATAGTACTGCCGCAACTTGTCGCCGTTGACCGGGTGCATGAACGGATTGCCATCCAAATCTGTCAGCTGCATAGCTCCTCCGGAGAAGATTTTCTTTAACAAGAACGACCCAACCCAGACAGGTGCCCATTTGCCCAATGCACTGCTCTGATTTAATGGCTTCATCTTGAGGACTAAGTTACCAACCTTGATATCCTGAGGTTTCACCTTCTTGTTGAAAGCACGAGCCATTCTCTTCTGATACGCCCGATTATGCTCTCCATAGCCTTTAATATGCGCTGATCAAGTAGTGCCAACTCATTGTATCGACTCTGGAGCCAGTCGATCTCATTGACTTCATTCTCAAGCAAGACTCTGAGAGATGGAATTTCTAGCTCAATTGGCATAACAGCTTCCATTCCATAAGTTAAAGCGTATGGAGTTGCACCAGTAGCGGTCCGAAGTGAAGTGCGGTAGCCCCACAATGCTAGGTGAAGTTTCTCTGGCCAATCCCGTCCTCGCTCGGCCATTTTATTGATAATTCGCTCAAGGTTTTTGTTGGCAGCCTCTACAGCACCGTTGGTCTGTGGTCTATACGGCGATGACTTATGGCACTTAACCCTGTACTCTATGAGCAGCCGATCGGTCTCTCCTTCAAAATGAGATCCGTTATCAGAGATGATTTCATTCGGGACTCCATATCGGCAAAAGATTTGTTCTTTTATGAAGCGAGCAACTTTCTTGGCCGTAAGAACTTTGTAAGACGCAGCTTCAACCCATTTTGTGAAGTAATCTACTGCGACTAAAACAAATGAATGTCCGTTGCTTCCGGATGGAGTTATTTTCCCGATGACATCAATTCCCCACGTTGCAAAGGGCCAGGGAGTCGTCATGCAATACAGATCATGAGGAGGGATATGGTTCAAGTTGGAGAAGCGCTGACATTTGTCACAAGTCCACACAAATTGGATGCAATCTGTCTCCATTGTGATCCAGAAGTAACCCAGTCTGATGATGCTGTGCATTAGGGATCGAGCATTCATGTGTGGTCCGCAGGCACCGTTATGGACGTCTTCTATCACCCTTTGAGCTTTCTCTTTACTGATGCAGAGCAGGAGTGAACAACCATCCCTTTTCTTCCATAACTCATCACCGAGTATGACGTACTTGTAAGTACCCCAATCTGGATCACCCTCTTCCGTGTACACAGGAAACACCGCAGACTCACAAACGCAGTCTCGAAGACCTTTGACACTCAAAACCTTCAAAAACCCCCAACCAAACTAAGGGAGGAACCTTTGTGGGATAAAAAGGGACAAAAGGACCTTTTGGGAATTTTTCAGAAATCAGAAAAGCATAAATGGTCCGTACGGACCTCTTTGCTGCAATGATGACTGAATCCCCTTAAAGTCCACAATATTCCCTCAAATCCCGGAGAACATCATTACTGGAATGCATGGTTGGTCCGTACGGACCTCTTTGCATGCTGAGATGGTCCGTACGGACCTTATTTCAACCAGACATAATGATGTCAAAATCTTCCTAATTATCACAGATTCCCTCAAATCGAGGAATACCAAAAATTTGGATTACCTATAAGGTCTGTATGGACCTTATTGCAGTTTTCCTACACTATAAATAGAGGGCTCCCCCTCCCTCATTTTCACACATTTCCCTCTTCTCTCCTCTCCCCCCAGCCTTCAGGCTCCCCTCTAAGACCCTTCGGGGCACTCCCGGCCCCTTTCGGATCCTTCTGAGGCCTTCCGAGCCCCCTCGCGGTGCTCCGAAGCCTCCCCGAGTGCTCTCGTGATGCTCCCACGCTGCCCCGAGGCACTCTCGAGGTACTCTGAGGCCCCTCGTGGTACTCCGAGGCCTTGCCTGGTCTTTCCCAAGGCGTTCCGGCTCTTTTCGAGTCAAATCGGCAATCCCAACCCACGCCGAACCTCTGCCCGAATCCAACCAACGATTCCAACGCACGCCGAACCTCTGCCCGAATCCAACCAATGATTCCAACGCACGCCGAACCTGTGCCCGAGTGATCCCTGCGATCCCAACGCACGCCGAAACTCTGTCCGCAGACAACCGGCCCCCTTCCGAAGCAATCCCGATTCGTACCGGAACACTATTCCATCCTCAAACACTATTCCCCTGGGGAAGACAGACACGAACCAACATTGGTAAGGCTTCCTTCCTATACTATTTCAATACATTTCAATAAAGCAGTGTACAATGTAGACATCCGACACAGCATGCATTTTTAAAAAAAAGCACATACACACACACACACAACAGTTAAAGAATATTAGGGGTATCCGAAAGACTCGTTTTACGAGGCGACTCGGGTGAGCTCTAAGATTCTAATATTCTCTTCCCGAGGAGTCATCTGACATCCGAACTCAAAAATCTCATCACACAACAAAAAACAGTTTATTTTTAAACTAATGCCCTTTTTCAATGTTTTGGGCTTAATAAAAAAGGCGTGGCGACTCTACAAGTAAAATCACAGCGAGACACCTCCAACACCGCAAAACGGAATAAGCCAGATGCCAGGGCGCGAGCGCGCTGCCTATCGGATCCGGGCCATTTCCAAGTGAGGCAAAAACGCGAGATGCACGGGCCCCGCGCGCGAGCCGGATCCCGGGTAATTTCAGTTGGCGACTCAGCTGGGGACGATTTTGTTTTAAAAACTTTTATACAAAACAAAAGATTTTTAAAACGATGATGAGGGTCAAACTTTTATTTTACCCCTTCTCTTTAACTGTTGTGTGTGTGTGCATGTGCTTTACTTTTATTTTTACAAAAATAAAAAATAAAAATACAAAAAAATGCATCAATATACATCTGTGCATACATTTAAAATTCTGCAAAAACTTGTTTTACTCGAGAAAAGAATTTTAGAGACCGCACGCTACGCGCACTTCTTTGCCTCGGTACACCGCACGCTACTCACAACTGCTGCGCCTCGGTTACATCGCACGCTACGCGCCCTCTTGCTGCCTCGGATACACTTGCACACTACAACCCTTAACCCAGGGGTGGTCTTAGTTGCGATTCGTTTGGCCTTCCCTACGCCTCTAGAACGCGCACGGGATCATCCCAAACATCCCATCCTAGCCAAGCGTCAACCCCACACGTTTGAGTCTTGAGTCACACTCTGTCCGGACTGGTTAGTTTTTACCCAGTCCGTGTCATACAAGCCTGGATACATATCCCATGCCAGCCATTTTCTGATTCGAAGCTTGGAACTCAAGATCCCTTGCGCAAGCAAAGCGATGAAAGGTCATACTAAAATCTTGACCTGATCTTGATTTCCGAAGCTACACCCAGACAATGTTCCGTCCCGGATATACATCCATGCCCACATGACACCATGTCATCAAGCCTTTAATACGTCAGCCATGACGATATGACCCAGCCAACGCCTAACGTCACAGATCCCTTGCGCAAGAAAGGTAAAGAGAGGTCATGCCGAACTCTTGACCCGATCTTGACTCAGGTGCCGGCTCGGCTCACTATTCACATGGCTAACGCATTAAAACGAACATGACAGGCTCGATCCTTAGGTTCGGTTTTTTCTTTTAGGCCGGTGGAAACCGCTTTCCATATAGGACCCTCGCCCAGGGCTGTCCACCCTGGGATGTCGAAATACAAGTGCAAAACGAGGGGCTTATAGATGCACAGATGGTCTCCACTAACCCATGATCTAGCATAGTTGCGAAAAAGAAGAGCAATCTTTTCCAACCTACCTAGGACCCTGAGAAAACACGTTTTAAGTAAATTAAAACAACAAAAAAAAACGGAAACCGCATGCCACGTGAGCTTTCCCCCTTTATCCAAAAGGCCTTCCTGTGTCTAAACCTTGCCCATCACCCCCTCCAGCAAAACGAAAGTGATCAAGAATACCCAGGAACTACTCTCCCCGTGTCAAAGCCGCAAGGTCCAACATCCTTCCCACCGCAGTCACCAGGGCAGTCCGTCAGCTCCCCATGGCCAAGTCAGTGGATAACAACGAGGAAAATGGGACCTTACCCCCGAGAAATTTCCCAACCTTGGAAGAAGTTTGGCAGGTCCTCATGACTATTGTGAAACGCCAAGGTGAAACAACAAGCCTGGATTGAAGGTGCCATGCACCACTTCGGGACATTAGCCACCCAACTACACGGGGCTTCCAAAGTCATGCCCGCTCCTGCGGCTTTCTAACATCTCTCATTGTCTCCCAGAAGTCAACTGTTGCCCTCATACGAGCCATGCGGTTACTGACATAAAGCCACAAGACCTCCGGGGAAGACATGCCCATTCGGCATGCGAGGTCCCGGTACCACCGCCGAACAATGAACACATCGGTGGGACGTGTCTGCGATTACTTGCTTGCTGGAAATGGAATTCCAGGATGAAATGAATGAGGGCTGCCCTCGAAGAAAGAAGAAACCCTCTTCTCAACAAAAACTGAAGAAGAGATATGAATCTGGTGACCCCACGGTCGGAACCCTCGGGGAATCATCAAGAAAATTTGACTACTACGTCATCTACTCCAGCAAATCTCCTCAGCCTAGCTCTGCACAAGGCCACGGCAACGTCTGTGCCATGATTAGCTGGGACGAGCTCTGCACCTCCACCGACGGCCCGAAGGTCCAAATACCTAAACCCTTGTCTTGGGAAGATCTCAAAGCCACTATTGATGCTTCAATAAAAGCTATGACGGTGAACGAATTGAAATGCGCAGCCTGGCCCTACGCCCATCAAGACCCTTCCATCACAGAGATAGGAGAGACAAGCAAAGCAGTGAAGCCAGAGGTGAACGTTCTGACACGTTCCGATCAAATCCCGACGAACACTCCACGGGCAGACAAAAGGCCAGCCATACCTGAGCCACGAACTGAAAAGGGGCCCTATGCCAAAGAAGCCAAAACCCTTGACACAAAAGCTGAAGATCCTGTCTTAACTCAGCTCAAGCGTACTCAGGCTAACATCTCGCTCTGGTCCCTACTCACTTCATCTTACCCGTACAAACTCAAGTTGGAAGAAAGTCTGGCCCAGACCATGGTTCCCATCACCGTGACACCTGATGAAGCGGTTCAGATGATCGGCAACGTTAATTACAGCAACATCATCACCTTCACGTGAGCTCGACCTCCCAAAATTTGGGGCTGACCACAATGAGCCTCTCTACATACCGTTTCACCTGGACGAGCGCCGCTCTCTCTCGAGTCTTGGTAGATGAGGGGATCATCCATGAGAACCGTCTCTTCCATCCAAAATGATGGATTTGCTAGTAATCAAAGCAACCGATCCCCCGAAACCCTCAACTTCCCGAGGCAATCAAGGCATACGACTCAACGCTCTTGCCCGGTCTTCCGGGAATAGCCACCTTGAACCTATGGTTCGAAAGCGAGGCAGTCCCCACCGACTTCCAAGTCATCGACATCCCGATCACATTGCACTTTGCCATCTTGGGACGCCCTTGGCTACACTTCAGATTAATCGGGGTGGCATCCACCCTCCCATCGGTGCGTAAGTTGCGGTCCAAGGAACGTATCTCCTTACCATCATCTACGATGATAGCATAGTCACCGAGGGGACCGAGCACAAACGGCGTCCGGGTCTTAGAGATCGAAACACGACAATGACTAAGCATGATGCTAACGGGGTTCACCATCGAGCCCAAAAGCCCAGGTATGCCACATAGACCCGCTTTCTTTGATTGTGGGACAAGATCCCTCCCCGATGAAAATGATGAAGCACATGAACTACATCCCGGGGCTTGGTTTTGGGGGAAAAGCGCCATCAAGGTACTCCAACAAATCATCAACATCAAGGAACGAGAATACCCTCCACGGCTCCGGGGATACATTCCTACTCCCGAAAGAGACGCTACCGTATGAAGACAAGCGAGCTGCACGGAAATGCTCTCGCCAATGGCAAAAGAGAAGCTTGCACGCAATCTCCGATCTTCGCCCTTACGGCTTCGACATGACCAAGTACTTCGCAAAGAAAGCCGACGGGGCCAGATCGAAGACACGTAGAAAGGGAACAAGAGCTGATCAAGGCCAAACAAGGCGCGGCCGACAACCATGGACAAGCTCCAAGCAGGCCCCGGCAAGATCTGTCGAGGCCTTCCAAGCCAAATCCCGTCGAAGAGCATTTCTCGATGAACCAACTCTCGCCGGGACCCATGACCACCACTATTCACAATGAATTTTGGTTTG